>JAHRHZ010000075.1:21778116-21893303 GCA_024137785.1 Ginglymostoma cirratum
ACCTTGTTATCTCACTTTTTAAAGAGTCTCCATTGGATTGACAAGTGTGATAGCATTCAGTTGCCTATTTCTATAAGGAGTTTAGTTTTGGGAAAGTAATTTCAAGTATGTTTTCTGAATAAGTCTGAGCAATTCATTCATAGGGTATATATTCAAAATTATTTCTAGCAGTTGAATGCACTTATAGGTTTATAGATATCAGTGTATCCAGTTTAATGTACATTTGGTTTGAACTTAAGAATGAAATATCTCTCACCAGGGCCACTGGGCATCTCCTTCTCGCATGATTCCCATGAAGCTATGTTTAAAAAAAAGTCATTATATGATAGAACAAGGCAGCAGACTGAAAGAAGGTGAAGTGATAATGTTTTTCTTTATTAAAACTCAACAATTCTAGCAGGGTTTTGAGAAAACCCATTTCTTTTGTGCTTTCATAGGATGTGGATGTAACTAACAAGGTGGGCTGCAAGAAATCTGTCCCAGGTCTTTACTTCTGAACTAAGAAATGAAATATTTAACTCTTCAAATCCAGTTATTTCACAAGGGCAGCTAATGATACATTTTGAATCATCTTGAAAAGTTGGCCATCACATTACTGATTGACAAATAAGCTTTTGTTGCCCTCCAACACTTTGTATCTAAAGATACATACATATTTTTAAGTTGCCATTACTCAAATGGAGTGTGCATTACCTTTATGTTGTATTACTTTCATGATCATGTTCTTTCAATTGGGAAACTTTGCCAAACAACCAATTTTATCTGGTTTAGTTAACACTCAGTTACTCGAAAGATTTAGTGTTTACTTCAGTATGAAGTCATTACTCAGTACCATAAGATTTATCAGAATTTAACGATTCAATTTCTCTTGATCTGATCTTGGGGAAACTTAGTTCAAAATAGAAAAAAATAGTTAAACAACAGTTTTAAATAGATGGTATTATTCATGGCAGTTAACCGACCTCTACAACAATGGTGCAATTTTGTCATCTCTGCAAAATCATTGAGCAAACCACATGGATCAAAGCAAACTTTAAAATTTTAACTACTCATTCTTTGATGAGCAAATTGTATGTTGATGTTATAGTGGACTTTGACTACTTTGCGATGCATGTTTGAGGAATAATTGACAATTAATTATAGTGGGTTCCTTTTTTTATCAAATTCAAACATTGAATTCATCTTTTGTTGAGTGGACACATCCTGAAATAGTTTCATATTCTCCAATTAGTCATATACTGCAATACCTAATAATGATGCAAAATGTCAGTATAACATTCTTATATTTTTAGTGAAGACAAATTGAGGTGTTCAAGGTAACTTTTTGAACTCATTTGCACACATAGGGCAAAAACCATGTGCTGTTTTTGCTTGTGTCCAAATAAAATAAAATAAAATCAATAATGTTCAAGCACCTGTGGATACAGGTTTTTTAAAAAAATACTGAGTCAGACATTGTTTGCAAAAATCTTAAAATGAGAGTTGTTTTTCCCATGTTTTTACTTTCAACGCAGTCACAAAGACACAAGGTCGCTCCCCTCATACACACCCTCATTGCCGACATTTCTCCTGCTTACCACAGGAGGAGCGGGGCGCTGTTGAAGACTGGCTGGATGGAGAAACTGCAACTTTCCATCCTATCACGGCATGTTGGAAAGCTATTGGTGGAAAGTACCACTTTAAGAACAGTGCGTTTTCAGCGAGGCAAAGATGCCATCTTCTTGGAGACATAAAGATTTGGTACATGAATACCATGATCTGATCTCCCACTGCCTCACATGAACAGTACAATTGCTTTCCACAGTGTAACGCGGATCAGTGCCAGGTATCCTGTAGGCTTGCAGAAATGCAAAGCGTTCTAATTATTTATGAAATTGTAACATTTTGGTTTAGATGCACGGACTCTCAATTAATGAGTACATTGCATTAATTCTTTGAGCAGCGTTGCAGGTTTCCTTTTTGATTTGATTTTTAAAAAAAAATCCCTGCAATAACTTCGAGAGAAGCGGGGTTAGGCGGCCAGACGATAATTTTCACCCAGCAGCAGTGGAATGTGCTGCGACAGAATTGAGCGACAATCCAGCGCTGTGTAAACCGTGTGTTGAGTGGCGGTGTCACATCATAGACTACTCTCTGCAGAGACCTCATCCACACAAGTCTTGCTGATTCACTGCTTCGTGCAGGCACACAACGGGAAGCGGTGGAGATAAACACACACACGCACAAGTAGCACATTCAGAAAGAGAGATCGGCAGCTCGAATCGCACCAGCCCTAGCCTTGGAGGAAGAGAAGTTGTGGGATTGCTCCATCCGCCGCTGCCTGGCGAAATCTAACCAGTCTGACTACAGCAAGAAGAGGTCTGTTTCTCGATCACCTTCGAGAGGTTGCGTTGTGGAAATGTAACCGAGCTGCCCGTTCAGGGGAGCATCGTCCCGGCTACGTTTGCAGCGCCACAGCCTTCTGCTAGTATGATTTAAACAGCGCTGAGAGAGGCGTTCAGCCCGAGTTACTGAGCAGCAAGTTGCCACTGACGGTCGGCGTACGGGGAGATGGAGCTCGGCCGCGTTATTCGGGGCAAAGTGTAGAAGTGGGAAGCTGGCAGCCTGCAGTAGTGACTGGCCACAGAGCAACACCTGTTACCCAGCCAGCAGGTAAGGTGTAGTTTACCAGCCTCTGAAAGGTCTGGTCTCCTGGTAAATGGTGTATGGTAGGCACCCATTATCTTCATGGGAAGGAACCCAGTTCCCCCTCAGTCTTAACACTGGTAGCTGAAAGGGGGCAACGGACACGGCCAACAACAGAGCTCGATCTTACAGCTACGATTTGTAGACTTGTGAATGTCAAACTTTTCAGTGCGAACTGGAGAAACAAAATCTTGTGTAAAGCTACTTCGTCCGGAGATGTGAAACTGAGAAAGGCGGCTGTGTTTTTTTTAGATTTTAAAAAAAAACATGGAATGCACCTACAACCAGGTTGGGAACTAGATAGCGGATGAAAATAATCTTTCAATAGTCAGGGGACCGGAGAGTTCTTGTGAGCATCTATATTGGCGATGTTGGCTGTATGTGTGGGGTTTATTGTTAGTGAAACGAATCATGATTGCTTCCGGAACATAAAGAGATGTTGCAGAAAGCAGCTGGATTATATATGTATAGCATTATATCTGGGCTGCACGGCGGCATTTGCGCGGCCACCGACCACCACAATGTGGATTTGTAGATTATTTCGATTTTGTTTTGCGCTCAGAGTTACTATGGGAAATATCGTTCAGAGAAGGTTCAGAGCGATCATTAAAGTCTAAATCCTTCTTTCACGAATGAACAGGCATCCTCAGGTTTACATTGAATCACACACGCGGGAGCTTGGCGTGAATGGGTCGGAGTCACGAGGAACAAAGTGCAAAGGGGAAAGTGTGTCAAAGATTCGGTCTTGTTTGTTTTTGATTGTAATAGATTGCAGATTCTTTCGTGACCTTATTAAACCCAGCTCTATTACTCGCGGACATTACGATAGATCAAACCGTTCCCCATTGTCACCTTGTGCTGAAACAACTGACGAAGAAAGGGAAGGTGAAATATTAGCCCCTCTTTATGAGTTAGTCCGTCTCTGTCTGTCTTAACTAAGAGTTGGTGTTCTCTGCGATGCACATCAGAAAGAAGGACGTGATCCAAGCACAGAATGAAATACCCACGTCCACGTTAATCAACATGAAGCTTTCCAGTGTTAGTTGAAAGCAGCACAAAGCTATCTGATAGTTCGCTGGATTAAAAATAGTCCCTATTATGAAGCTGCGTCGTTCTCCGAAACATGATTATATTCAGTTCCTTGCTGTGTTCACTAGATTCTCAGCTGACATCGACTAGGGGGCGACAAAGAGCCACTCTCGCCAATGGGCTTTCAAACACGCTACCTTGCTCCAATTTACAGCAGTTTCGAGTAAATTCAGACCCTGGAGGCGCAAGTTGTATTTACGTAGCACTTTCACATTACTCTAGGACTAGCTGAAATGCTTTACATGCAATCAGCTACTTTTGATTTCCATCCATAGAAACAAGATATGAAACCAGGTCAGTCATTCACTAGATTATGGTAGCTCTGTGCCTCACTTTTACGTTTACATATCTTTGATCTCTGCCCCTTACTTAACATCATTGTATTAATTTGTAAATTTCGACTATTCTTTGCATTGGAAATTTGTTTCTATTTTAACTCTGAAACGGTACTGCTCTAATTTTATATAATGTCCTTTTGACCATGTTTTCTCCAGCAGACAAATCAGTTTCTCTGTATCTACAATCTTCTGTTATGCTTCAACCTTCTAAACTCAGGCAAATATACCTTCCATGATTTAACTATTTAAGTTTCGACATTGTTCTGGTAAATTTGTGCTATACCAGCTCCTAGGCAAAATTTCAACAGGTTCAAATCGATACTTCAGCTGGAGTCCTAATAAGATCTTATACAAATCAAGGAATTTTTAAAAAATTCAATCAACTTCATCTAAAGGCCCATATTCGATTTTTTAAAATATATCGTTTGATCTATTATGACATTTAGTGATTTTTGTATGAGGACACCTTGCTTCTCCACAACTTTTGGTCTCAAATTATTGAGGAAAATTCCAATTTGGTTGTCTGGTATCCAAAGTGGAAGACCTCAGACTTCCTCATGTCAGTTTGCAACTTTCTGCTCTGACTAATGCATGTATTCTGCTTCTAACATACAATATCAATGACATTAAAGGTACAATTCAGTGTAGAAAAAATGTGAAGTAATATATGCTGGAAGCAAGTACTGGGACTTAGTGTGTCTCCCAGCTCGTTAATATAGAAAAAAGCTGCAACTAGTTTGCTCACTGCTTAATTGTGCAAGGAACTGAAACAATAAATTGCCTGCAACTTTGGATTAGGGAAGGTTTTACTGAGCTTTTTCAGGTTTCACATTCAGTTACTAATTAAAATCATATCAGTGTTTTTGTACACTTAAACATTCTGAGTTAAAAATACTGGAGTTGGCAACTTAAAAGGTTTTGACTGGTCAGGGACATTGAAGGTGGAATGTCAGGTGATGGGGTTAAAATTGTATCAGAGATATTATCATTTTAACCCCACTGCGAAGCCTCTTCTAAGGATGCCTACCCTGAAGAAGTTACCCTCCTCCCTCCAGACAAACGTCAGGGAATCTCTCTCCCACTGCAACTCTCTCATAATCTCTTACTTGTCTGCCTCCTCTCCACCTATCCTCTCCTCTATCCATCCTCTATCCGCCTCCCCCTCTCTCCCTATTTATATCGGAACGCTCTTCCCCTCCCCCATTTCTGATGAAAGGTCTAGGCCCGAAACGTCAAGCTTTCCTGCTCCTATGATGCTGCTTGGCCTGCTGTGTTCATCCAGCCCCACACCTTGTTATGTCAGGTGATGGAAGCTTTTTGAAATGTATCCCAACTGAAATCACACAGATCCCCAATGCCACATTTTTTTCCCCACCAGCCTACTAAGTGGTACTCATGCTTTGCGTGATGATAGCTGCCCTGATATTGATTTATAGATTTCTTTTAACTTACATTACATATACTGGATGCTTCATTCACCTTAAAGTAGTTCTTAGGATTAATCTTTTATATTCTACCTGGTAGGTGATAGCCTCCAGATTTGCACTAATGTTGATGGAGGAAGTTCTCCCTTCTTTAAAAAAAAATACTAAATAAGTCCCCATTTACTGACACTATGAACAAACCTCTTGTTTAGATGCTTCACTTCAGATGCTTCACTTGTGCATCGGGATCAGAATAGAATGCAGTATACTTTGTTGTATCCTGATCAGAGGACTATTTAGCTTTAATGTGATGATTTCAGATTTGTAAGTAATTATTTCACAAAACTGCAATACCAGCTTGGAACATTTACCTACAATGGCTAAATAATAAAATTATTAATAATAAATCAAAAGGGGATAATTGTTGTAATGGTCGACAACTGTAAACTAAAAGTAGAATTTAGAATGGAAGGCTTACTTCTCTCATATTCCAATCATTGTTTAGGTTTTCAAGGATTTATTATCACAGAAATGTAAACAGCAGTCTCTAACCCAAACTTTTAACTCTCCATTTGATCTCTCAATAAATCTCAACAACACATTCAATACTGTTTTAGAACAGTATTGACAGAAGTATTCTTAATGGGAAATGAAATAGTTGAAATTATGCATGATTTTAAATCTGTAAAATAATTTAGTGTAAATCACAATAATCCTTACCCATAATGGAGACATTTTTGTCAGAGAAAAATGCAGTTATAATGTTATGAGCATGTTATTTGATAAAAATATAATTAAAACATATGCACTGTTATAAGATTTGATTAAAATTGTAATTGTAATCGTAAAAATATTTGCTTTAAACATTAACATACATAAAACAGAGGGTGACTTGTGACTTTTTTTGCCTACTGTGATAAACTGCGGTTTAGTCACAGATTAACCGTCATTAAATGCATTTCATTTGCAGTTATCTGCAGGAAATAAATTACAAAGCACTAATTCAATGACAAACCAATCTTACACTTCAGCTTAGTGCAGTTTATTTAAAACGTGACTAACAAGACACAGTATAATGGTGAATTTCATGGGGAGCACTGTACACTTGACTGCCCTCCCTAACCTTTTCATTATCTGCATATTCATTCCGAGTCAAATTTTGAGAAATTTAAACAAACAATGATGCAACGTTTCACTGTGTGCTTCACAACATGTTATATTTAAACCATTAAAACTTCAAAATGGTGCAAAGTAATTGTAGAACAAAATACACAAGGGAGCTTTCAAGATACAAAAAATCTTGAGTGCCTAGGCACGAGAGATGCAAAGATTAGAACTGAGTTAATTGAAGGATTTCACACTGATAGCAGGGAGTTGGATGGTGGTGTATATAGATCAGAATCACAGCATCAAAGACAATTAAAGCTAGAGAGGTTTAAGAGAGAAGATGGAGTGAGGCTGTATAGGAATTTAAAACTGAGGATATGGATTCTAATGAGAAATTAAGGCTGAAAACCATAAGATAATATGACCATAAGATATTGGTGCAAAATTAGGCCATTTGGCCCCTCAGGTTTTCCCCACCATTCGATCAAGGCTGATACATTTCTCAATCCCATTCTCCTACCTTCTTCCTGTAACCCTTGATCCCCCTACTAATCAAGAACCTATCTATCTCTGTCTTAATTGTATTCAATTAATTGGCCTCCAGAGGCTTTTGCGGCAATGAATTCCACAGATTCAGCACCCTCTAGCTGAAGATAGTCCTCCTCATATTAGTTCTTAAGTATTATCCCTTCACTCCAAGGCTGTGCCTTTGGGTCCTTTCCTACTCGTGGAACTATCTTTCCCACATCCACTCTGTCCAGACCTCTTAGTATTCTGTAAGCTTCAATAAGAGATACCGCCTCAGCCTTTTCAACGCCATTGAGGGTCCTCAATTCCTCAATATGGCAAGACCTTCATCCCCAGGATCGTTCTTCTTTACATACTCTGGACCCCTCCAGCGCCTGCACTTCCTTCCTTAGATACAGGATCCAAAATTTCTCACAATATTCCAAAAACAGCCTGACCAAAGCCTTGTACAGACTCTGCAGTACATCCCTATTCTAGTATTCTGGTCCTCCTGCAGTGAATGCTAACATTGCATTTGCTTTCCTGACTGTTAACTGAACCTGCATGTAAACTTTAAGAAAATCCTAAACTAGGATTACCAAGTCCCTTTAAGCTCATATTTCCCAAGACTTTCCCTGTTTAGAAAATATCCTATGCCTCATTCTTCCTACACACTTTTCCATATTGTATTCCATCTGCCACTTCTTTGCCAACTCTTCTGGCATGTCCAAGTCCTTCAGCAGCCTCCCCACTTCCTCAACACTACCTGCCCCTCCACCCATCTTAGTCTTGTCTACAAAATTAGCAACAACGTCCTCAGTTCCTTCATCCAGATTGTTAATACGTAACATGAATAGTTGTGTTCTCAACACGGATCCCTGCAGAACTCCACTAGTCACTGGCTGTCATCCTGAAAAAAGACCCCATCATCCCTATTTTCTGCCGTCACGCACCCTCATCTTATTTAGCAGCCTCTTGTACAGCATCTTACCAAAGGCCTTCTGGAAATCCAAATCGATCATGTGCATTGACTGTCCTTTAAAAAAACTTGCTCCTCAAAGAATTCTGATAGATTTGTTGGGCATGTCCTCCCCTTGACGAAGCTCTGCTGACTCAGCTATACTTTACCATGCATTTCCAAGTACTCCACAGTCTCATCCTTAATCTTACTAGCAACTGAGGTCAGGCTAACTGGCGTTTAATTTTCTGTCATCTGCCTCCCTCCCTTCTGAAACAGGAGTCTTACATTAACCATTTTAGTCCTCTTGAACTTCTCTGACTCCATTGATTCTTGAGACATCACCACCAATGCCACCACAATCTCCTCTTCCGAAACTCTGTGGTGTAGTCCCATCTGGTCCAATTAACTCACCCACCTTCAGACCTTTCAGATTCCCCAGCACCTTCTCCTTGGTCAGGGTGTAAATAATAGACAAATGAGACTTAGTGCAGAGCAGAATTCAGGATTTATTTTTAACTGCTTGCGCTTTGACTACTGAAAGTTCAAGTGGATGGTGTGAAGACAAGAAAATGTTGGGTTTGTAAATAAGCACAGACTTTAATAGTGTTCTCAAGTAGGTGATATTGTGGAGCCTGAACTGAGCAATTTTGGTGATGAATCTCACAGCTCAGCTAAGGATTGAATGGAATATTTTATATCATTGAATTAAGACTAAGAAGGCAGTTTTAGAGGTAATAATCCAGTGCTTTTGCTTGGACCCAAATAAAATGGGATTCGTTTTAATCTAATACTAGCTGAAGAATTTATTGTTCATCCATGAAGCCAGTTTGTCAATGTGGAGTTGAAGGTGGTAATAAGAGGTTGCCTTGGGTATTGTCAGTGGACTTATTTAAGCTAACTCCTGTTTATTGGTAATGTTGTTGAGAGCCAGCATATACACAAGGAGAGAACGGTAGCCCCTTGTTCAGGATTAATGTGTGGGCATGAATTGAGTAGTCTTCACTGTGATATATTGACACTGTTACGTAAAGTTAGTGATACTGTAAAGTAATATTAGGAGAAGAAACATTTGAGGAGAACAGCATAGTACACCGTGTCACGCATCAAGATTGGTCAAAGAGTGATACTAAGTCATGGTCACATGTGACTATTGATTTGAATCTGAACAGGCTTTGTAAGCATATTGAAAGATGAAAGCACACAAATGAGACAACTTTCCATAGACCTGGGTGACAATGGCATATTCAAAGAATTACAGGGGAAAGAAAATATTGGTGGAGAAACTCTAGCTGAAAATGGATTAGATTTTGGGGAGGAGAGTGATGACAATGGCTTTGAAAAAAAAAATACAAAGCAAATAATTGACAACGTTGATGAGCATTATGGCAAAGAAACATAATCAAGAACTTGGATGGGGAAAAGTTGAGAGTTGAGGAAGTGGATATCTGATTAGGTGAGTTTGTGAGCGTTGAAGGGGAGATGGAAGAGAAACTACAAACTACAACATGACAAAGAATTGGAATAGGAGTAAGGGTAAGACTGGGAAGTTGGGGGATGGAAACTAAGACAGCTTTCCAAATAATCACATTGTTAGAACTGTTAATGTGCGTTATGTGTCTGTTCTTGGCATGGAAGTTAGGGATGAAAGGAATACATACAGAGACAATGTGAGATAGATGGTGACTTGAAATGAAGAGTTTAGGTCTTCTTAACTTGGCAGTCGTAGAGATTGATTGTGAAGGTGGATGTTAGCTATTATTTAAATAGTACAGCGAGAGCTGGGAGTGACTGAGACAATCAAGAATCAGGTTCACTTATATCTGTTGTCATAAGATTTGAATTGGGAGCAATGGGAATAGTGAAGATGAGAGATTCTGAATGACTTGTTTATCCAGGAGAATGAAAGTTAGAGCTAAAGGAATTGCTAATTAGGTCAACAGAAGAGCTGTTGTTTTTATTGATAAAAGATTAGATAAGTGGGAATTGCAAATAAGTTTTCTTTTATTTATTCATAGGATGTGAATGTCGCTGGCTGGCCAGCACTTTTTGCCTGTCTGTAGTTGCCCTTGAGAAGGTGGTGGTGAGCTGTCTTCTTGAACTGCTGTAGTCCATGTGCTGTAGGTTGACCCACAATGCCTTTAGAGAGGGAGTTCAAGGAATTTCACCCAGTGACAGTGAAGGAACAACAAAATATTTCCAAGTCAGAATATTGAGTGGCTTGGAGGGAAATTTGCAGGTGGTCTACCCATGTATCTGCTGACAATGTCCTGATAGATGGGAATGGTTGTGAGTTTGGAAAATGATGTCTCAGGATCTTTGGTGAATTTCTTCAGTGCATCTTGTAGGTAGGTCATACCACTGCTACTGAGCGTTGGTGGTGGAGGGAGTGAATGTTTGTCGATGTGGTGCCAATCAAGTGGGCTGCCTCGCCCTGGATGGTATCAAGCTACTTGAATATTGTTGGAGCTGCACCTGCCCAGGCAAGTGGGAAGTATTCTATTGCACTCTTGACTTTTGCCTTGTAGCTGGACAGGGGAGTCAGAAGGTGAGTTATTTGTCGCAGTTTTCCTGGCATTTGACCTGCTGTTGTAGCCACTGTGCTTATATGGCAAGGCCATTGAGTTTCTGGTTCATGGTAACCCCAGGAATGTTGATAGCGGTGGATTCAGTGATGTAACACTTATGAATGTCAAGGGGCAGTGGTCATTGCCTGGCATTTGTGTGGCATAAAAGTGATTTGCCTTTGTCAGCTCAATTGTCCAGATCTTGTTGTATTTCTATATGGACTGCTTCAGTATCTGAGAGGTTGCGAATGATGCTGAACGTTGTGCAATCGTTGTGCAATCTGACCTTATGATGGAGGAAAGACCATTGACGAAGCAGCTGAAGATGGTTGGGCATACTACCCTGAAGAGCTCCTGCAATGATGTCCTGGCGCTGAGATGACTGACCTCTCACAACCACAATCATCTTCCTATTTGCCAGGTAGGACTTCAACCAGCAGACTTTGTCTCCTGATATTCGTTGATTTCAGTTTTGATAGAGCTCCTTGATGCCACACTTAGTTGAGTTGATGCCAAGGACTGTCATTAGTTGAGTTGATGCCAAGGACTGTCACTCTCTCCTCACCTCTGGAATTCAGCCATTTTGTCCGTGTTTGAACCAAAGCTTAAGGAAGTCAGGAGCTAAGTGGCCACGGCAGAAAACAAACTGGACAACAGTGAGCAGATTATTGCTGAGCAGGTGCTGCTTGATAGCACTGTTGATGACACCTTCCATCTCTTTACTGATGATCAAGAGTAGTAATGAGGTGGTAATTGGCTGGGTTGGATTTGTCCAGCTTTTTGTGTACAGTACATACCTGGGCATTTTTCACATTGTTGGGTAGATGCCAGTGTTGTAACTGTAATGAAAGAGCTTGGCTAGGGTAAGTGCAAGTTCTGGAGTGGTACTATGGCTGGAATGTTGTCCAGGCTCATAGCCTTTGCAGTGTCCAGTCCCCCTAACCATTTCTTGATATCAACGTAGAGCAAATCAAATTGGCTGATTAAATTGAACACCATATCTGAGATACTGGGGACCACTGGATCAGGCCAAAGGTGGATCATCCATTCGGCACTTCTGGTTGAAAATTGCTGCAAATGCTTCAGCCTTATCTTTTGCACTGATGTGTTGGGTTTTTCAAGCATTGAGGATGGGGATATTCATGGAGCTTCCTCTTCCAGTGGGTTGTTTAATAGTCCTACCACCATTCACGACTGGATGTGTTAGGACTGCAGAGCTTAGATCTGATCCGTTGGCTGTGGGTTTGCTTAGCTCTGTCCATCACTTACCGCTTATGCTGTTTGGCGTGCAAATAATCACCAGGTATGCCTGGTACTGCTCCTTGCATGTCCACTTGCGGTCTCCATTGAATCAGGGTTGATCCTCTGGCTTGATGGTAATGGTTAAGTGTGGTTAATGCCGGGCCATGAGTTTGCACATTATGCTGGAATGCAATTCTGCTGTTGTTGATGGCCCACAGTGTCTCATGGATGCCCAGACTTAATTTGCTAGATCTGTTCGAAATCTGTCCCATTCAGCATGGTGATTGTGCCACACAACACAATGGAGGGTATTCTCAATGTGAAGGCAGAATTTTGTTTCCACAAGGACTGTGCGGTGGTCACTCTTACCAATACTGTCATGGACAGATATATCTGCAGCTGGCAGATTGGTAAGGATGAGACCAAATATGTTTTTCCCTCTTGTTGGTTCCCTTGCTACCTGCAGCAGACCCAATTTAGCAGCTATGTCCTTTAGGACATGAGCTGCTCGATCTGTAGTGCTACTGCTGAGCCACTCTTATTGGTGGACTTTGAGATCCCTCACCAAAAGTACATTTTGAGTGCTTGTCATCTTCACTGCTTCCTCCAAATGTTGTTCAACATGGAATAATGATTCATCAGCAGAGAGAGGAAGGTATATGGAAATCAGCAGCAAGTTTAATTGCCCATGTTTAACCTGAAGCCGTGAGACTTAATGGGGTCCAGAGTCAATGTTTAGGACTCCCAGGGCAACTCCCTCCCAACTGTATACCATTGTGCCACTACCTCTGCCGGGTCTGTCCTGCCGTTGGGACGGGACATATCTAGGGATGGTGATGGTGGTGTCTGGGACACTGTTTGTAAGGTATGATTTTGTGAGTATGGCTATGTCAGGTTATTGCTTGACTAGATGTGGGGATGGTTGTAAAATTAACATGTAGTGAGAAAGAACTGTGTATGTATAATTTTTATATGTATGTATATATAATTTTTCATATCCTTGTGCTATCCCATGGACCCTCGTAGAAAGAACTTTACGCTTGACCACAGTTCACTGTGCATAGTGAATATGTCAATATTCATAGTGACTATTGACTAATTGGATAATCCATCATTTCTTCAAGATATCTTTTTTCAGCAATTCAACCTTAAGTTTGGCATATCATCCAAAAGACAGCAACGTACTTCCTTACTGCTGCACTGAGCTAGCCTGAACTAAGTGTTTAAGACCTGAAATAGGTCTTGAATCCATTGTGCCTTATTCAGAATAAAGAGCACTAACACTGAATCAAGCTGTAGAGGAATGGTTGCACAGGATATTAACGGAATGAAGTCACAGAAGAGGATGAAAGAGAATTTAGATAATGATTGAAATCAGTAAGATTATGAAGGTTTCTTGATGTGAAGTTGAGAAGAACAGAGAAAGTAAACAATCTCATTCAGGAAACCATTGCAGTTCACAGAATGGTAGTAGAAAATGTGAATATTAACATAGAGGAGAAAGAGGTTCAAAAGGGCAAGGAGCTCAAATAGAAAGCTGACGTAAGACTATGCTGTTAGGTCAACATGTGACTTGGAAATGAGGGATGCAACACCATCATAACTATTTGAATGATGGATACAGTCAAATCAATAAAGAATCAGTTTATAATTTTGTTTTAACAGGCCAAACAGAATAAAGTTTCCCCAGTGTAACTGATTCCTACTAAATACATTGGTTTCATAGATAACTGGAAATAAAAAGTAATCTTAAGGGGTGGAAGTTTGGATTGGGAAAAAGGAAAAGAGTTTAAACAATTAAAACTGCATTAAATTGTATTTGTCCAGCATATTGTTTTCTGGTAGCATGTTCGTCTGTTTACTTATCACAGTAGAAGCATTTAAAAATAGTACTGTACCTGATGGCTAACAACCTCATATCAAATTCTGAGATAACAAGAACTGCAGATGCTGGAGTCAGAGATAGCAAATTGTGGAGCTGGAGGAACACAGCAGACCAGGCAGCATCACAGGAACAAGAAAGCTGACGTATTGGGTCAGGATCCTTCCTCAGAAATAGGGAGGGATTTTAATTCCCCCTCCCACTCCCTGGGTGACATGTCCATCCTGGGCCTCCTCCAGTGTCCCAATGACGCCACCCACAAACTGGGGGAGCAGCACATCATATTCCATCTGAGGAGCCGACAGCCCGAAGGCCCAAACGTAGTTTTTACCAGTTTCAAAATCTTCCCACCCCCGACCTCATCCCATGACCAACCCTCCCTCTCATCTCCGCCTCCTTGACCTAACACAACCTGTCCATCTTCTCTCCCACCTATCCGTCTCTCTCACCTCACTTACTAATCCCGACCACTCCCTACCTGCACTCACTAACACCATCCCACCTACCTTCCTAGCCCCACCCCTCCTCTCTCTCTTTATTTCTGAGCTCCCTTCCACCTCCCCATTTCTGAAGAAGGGTCCTGACCCGAAATGTCAGCTTTCCTTCTCCTCTGATGCTGTCTGGCCTGCTCTGTTCCTCCAGCTCCACACTTCGTTATCTCATATCAAATTCTTTTGTTTTGTTTTAATTGATATTTTAACTAATTTAATAATTCCCACATCCAGTGTGTTTAATAAAAATGCTGCAATAATAAAATACACAGTGAATATATGAGAAGTGCAGCATTACTTGTGCATTTTAATTTTGGCAGATATTGAAAACCCAAATTTGCAAAACAGGCAATACTATCATGGAAAAACACTGAGAGTGATGTTTCCTGTCTTGTAAATAGGGAACATTCTGTGACAGGATTAACAGCAATGTGATCTCAATACTGCTTGCACTCATTCAGCTAATGTTTTCAAAAGACAGGAAGAAGTGACATTTCCAAAAGAAATTGGTCCTGGCTGGTCCAATAATGGAGTATGTTTGAAAACTGACTCTACCTGATAACAGCCCTAAAGCCTTCTCAGAGTACATTATCTTGACTATAAATAATGAAACACTCTTCATTGTTTGAGCCTAGCATGTTCCAGACAACTCTGGAAACCTGGAGACATGTTGTTAAAGTCAAAATGCTGCAATGAGCCCTCGGATGCATCCATATTTACAAGGTAACCTGCAGCAGTTTCCCACTTGCTTTGAAACCCACCCGAGATAAACCAGAATCCTGGCAGCTATGTTAGTTTCCTGATCCAATACCAATTTTCTAGGCTTAACCTGCTTATCCCTCCCACTTTCCCTCCTCCTTGGCCATCAAAATTCCACACAATATCGCTGCTACTATATCATGAATTTCTGTGTTGTCATATAATCTCCAGTTCACAGTCTACAGTATCATGTCAGATATACCAGTAGATGAAATATTGTGTCTAATATGCATTTGTCACACTGCAGATGTCACATTCAAGATGTTACTTCAATGTGCTAAAAGTATTAGGAACAAAAGTCCTTCTGGTCTTTTAGCCTGATATCCTGATGATTCTCCAAGTTTGGCATTTAGGAACTTAGTAGAAACTAACAAGCCACAAGAACTTCCTTCAAACAATTAATTTGTAATTGATAAGAGAACATCTAACCATCTCCTTTTAGCATTCTATAGCATTATCATCGCTGAATCTGCTATTGACACGCTGGGTGTTACCATTGATTCAAAACCGAACTGGACAAGCCATATAAATGTTGTGGCTGAAAAACAAGGTCAGAGGCTCGGAATTCTGCCACAATCTTATTGAATTGTAGGGCAGGTCTAAATATCCGAATGGTCTACCCTGTTCATGTCATCTCCAAATTTTGCCCACCAGCTGAAACAAACACAGCGAAAGCTGGAGAAACTCAGCGAGTTTTTACAGCATCTGTGATTAGAGAAACAGAATTAAAGTTTTGAGTCCAGTATGACTGAGCTTCAGAACTTAAAAGTGTATGAAAATGTCATTTTTTAAATACTTTTGACAGAGATGGAGAAGGAAGAAGGGAGCAGATGGTGTAGAGGCACAGCTGAAAGACCAAAGGGGCCGTTAGTGATGGTGAAAGAGGAAAAAGCCGTGCAGAATAGGTGAAGTTAAGGTGTGATGGGAAGAGCGTGCATCCTCTCTACTAACAGCAATGCAAGCAAATAGAAACAAGACAAAGCTGTGGGGAGGAGGGGAAAAGAATGTAAGAAAAATGGAAAACAGGCATAATCCAAGACCACCATCATCCTTGTACGAAAGAAAAATCATGCAGCGTGCCTCAATGATTACTGCCTGGTGGCTTTGACGTCCAAAATTATGAAGTGGTTCAAGAGGTTAGTCATGACTCACATTGACTCCAGCCTGCCAAATTACCTTGATCCTTTGAAATACAACAGGCCCACAGCAGACACCATCTCCCTGGCCTTACATTTATCCTTGGAACGTCTGGATAACAAGGATATCTATGTCAGGCTCCTACTTATTGACTACAGTTTTGCTTCAACACTGTATGATTCCAAATAAACTCATCTGTAAACTCCAAGATCTAGGTCTCGGCTCCCCCCTCTGTAACTGGATCCTCAACTTCCTGACCCATTTACCACAATCAGTAAGAATAGGCGGCAACACCGATTCCCCGCAAGGCTTTGTACTGAGCTGCTACTATACTCTTTATACACTCGTGACTGTGTGGCCAAATTCTACCTCAGTTCCATTTACAAATTTGCTGATGACACCACCGTTGTAGGTTGGATCTCAAACAACAAAGAGACAGAATACAGGAAAGAGACTGAGTGCTTAGCAGCATGGTGGAAAGACGACAATCTTTTTATCAATGTCAACAAAACGAAGGAGCTGGTCATTGACTTCAGGAAGTGGAGTAAAGGGCACGCCCCCATCCACACCAGTGGTGCTGAGTTGGAGATGATCAAGAGTATCAAGTTCCTGGGAGTGATGACTACCAACAATTTGTCCTAATTCACCGACGTCGATGCAATGGTCAAGAAAGCATAACAACGTCTCCACATTCTCAGGAGGCTGAGGAGATTCAGCATGTCCACAAGGACTCTTATAATTTTTTTTAGATTATCCATAGAAGGCATGCTCTCTGCTTGCGTCACAGCGTGCTTTGGCAACTGCTCTTCCTAAGACTGCAAGAAACTACAGAGAGTCACGAACACAGCCCAGTCCATCTTGCAAACCGGCCTTCCATCCATTGACTTCCATCAATACTTCCTTTTGCCTCGGGAAAGCAACCAACATAATCAAAGACCCCTCCCACCCTCGTTGTATTCTCTTTCACTCTCTTCCATTGGGTAGAAGATGTAAAAAATTGAATACACATAAAAATAGATTCAAGAATAGCTTCTTCCCTGCTTTTATCAGACTTTCAAATGGGTGTGTCAAATACTGTCTCTGCACCTGTAACACTATCTTCTGTACTCTGGTCTGCTACCCTGATGCAATTTGTATGGTATGATCTGCCTGTAGAGCATGCAAAACAACAGTTTTCACTGTATCTGGGTACAGGTGACAACAATAGATCAATCAGTCAATCAATCCCAGGCCAGAAATATTAACATGAGAGCAAGGTGGTTTGTTGAAATGGCAAGCAGCTGGAAGGTCAGGGTCATTCCCATGGTCAGAACAGAGGTGTTCCCAAAAGTGGTCATCCAGTCTGCATTTGATTGCAATGTAAAGGAGGCTGCATTATAAGCAGCGAATGCAGTAGTCTAGGCTTGAAAATTGCTGCAGCCTTGGATTGTAAGATGGTGAATAGGCAAGTGTTACACCTTCTCTGATTGCATTGGGGGTACCGTCGAGGAGAAAGGAAATGTCAGAAATGCTGGATGTGGAATAGGATATAACAGAGGGAATGGTCTCTGCGGAGTGCTGACAGTAGAGTGGAGTTTGGGAGTGTTTGGGTTCTATCCTGCTGAAGATGTGGAAATGGAAGAGGATGATCTTTTGAATATGGAAACTAGTGGGATGGAGAGTAAGGACAAAATTAACCCTATCATTCTGAGATGGAGGGGAAGAAGTGGATACAGAATTATGGAAGATGAGTTAGACATGACTAAGGGCCCTGTCAACCACAGTGAGGGTGAGGTTGGGGGGCAGCTTGATTGATGGAAAAGGAGGTCATGTCAGAGGCAGCCCAGCAGAAGGTGGCATCATCAGAACAGATGTGACGCAGATGGAGGAACTGGGAGAATGGAATGGAATTCTTGCAGGAAGCAGAGCATGAAAAGGAACAAAAACAGAAATTGCTGAAAAATCTCAACTGGTCTAGCAGCATCTGCAGAGAAAAACCAGAGTTAATGTTTTGAGTCCAGTGACTTCTGTTCAGAACAGACCCTCCTTTCGAAGATCAAGAGGCAACTTGATTGTAACTTAAGATCTTGATGCATCTTGACAGAGTAGATACGGAAAGAATGTTTCTTCTTGAGGGAGAATCTGGATCGAGGGCTCACTGTTTCAAAATAAGTACTTACTCATTTCGGAGAAAGATAAGAATTTCTTCTCATGGTGGGTCATGTGTTTTTGGAACAGTTTTAGTCAAAAGGTCGTGAATATTTCTAAGGCGGAGCAAGGTAGCTACTTGATAAGCAAAATTCTGAAGTGTTATTGAGGGTGGTCAGAAATGAGGGGTAGTCAGATTAGCTATTTTATTGAAAGGCAGAGCAGGTTAGAGGGGCCAAGCAACCTGTTTTTGTTCCTAATTCAGATTTGTATTCATACGAACATACATATTGTAAAGCTTTGATCAAGGGTAAGAAAAACAGTCAGAATTTAATTGATAGAAATGTTCTGACATTTGCTGCTCAGTCGCTGATTTTGGTCTATTTGCAAATGTATGATGTGTAGCAATTCTGAAATCTACAAAAGTAATTTAGTATGTAATACGTAAGGCATAATTTTAACACATAAAAATCGTCTTGAAAATATTAAAATGAAATTATGCAAATAAGCAAGTTACAACAGTAGGCTAAATGATTTTTGAGCTGTCTGTCAATCAGTATCCTGTGAAACCAGTAATAAAACATTAAACATATCAAGAAAAGTAGAATAATAGAATAAAATGCAATGGTGTAATATATTTCAAAGAACAATTGATGTTTTTAATATTAAACTTAATATTCCTTTTGTTCTTCAGTCTCCTACCACTTTTATTCCATAAATTTGAATACTTAACTTTCTTTTAAACATTTTTGCAAAGATTTGTCATAGTTTAAAGCTCACCACATCTTCTTGCATTGAGAGTCCCTGTTGAATGAATCCCATTCACAATTGCCCCATGCATTCAGAAAAGGTTCGGCATCCTTTAGATCATCTTTCTTTTCATATGCTTGAAAATGAGGGATATAGTTTCTGGAGTATGCATGAGGCAAACAGAAAATATTGTATGTAGTTAGCCATGTTTTGAATTGTGCACTGATATTGTTGTAATTAATCAGGCATTTGATTCATCAGTGCTCACTCATCATGACAGAAAGTGCTTATTCATACTATTTAAGGTATGTATGTATAGGCATTACTACCAATGCCACTATTAGCCTCAATGATAAAAGCAATCCCCTATGTCGTAATGCTACAGTTTTTTTTTCAATAAAATGGCTAATCTCATTTCTGACCACCCTCAATAACATTTCAGATCTTTGCTTATCACACAATATTGTATTTTTTCCTGTTGAATAATTTGTAAATAGCAACATCAAAATGAAAACGTAAATAGGAGGATTCTTATCATTGGAATTCCAACTGAATCAGGGATTGCAGTACTTCGATTGTTCAATTTTAATGCTAATCGATGCAACAGTAACATGAATGAATGGGTGGCTGTATCAGACTCAGTTCACAAGGATGTCTATTACTCCTACTGCAACAATGGAATAAATTTATGGGACTGTTGGACTGAACTGTAGTATATTGCAAAATCTCAGCATTTTGGTACCATTTCTTTTCTGTTGTGCTTTCTATTCAGGATATGTAAATGAAGCTAGTTTAGCTGTGGCTGCCTACAGTTGAGTATATATTATTCTAATTCATGCTATACACGAGGTGGCTGGATGGAATTTTCTCACACCTTCTATTTCTAGAAACAAGGACTGAAGACTGTTGTAACACATTTTTGGCACTCTTAAAATTGATTTTGAGGAAATGTGTGAAATTTGAGTTATGTTCAAGATGTGTGCATGTTAGTCAGGCACATTGTGAGTTTGCATAGTGCTTAATTGATAAAAAATTGGAACCAAATGCATATTTAGGGACAAAGAGGGAATTCAACCTCTATGAGGGACTTGTATAAATACAAACAAGTTTACATATTTGACTGAAAGAAATAAGTGATAAGAACAGAGTAAATGTTTTCCTCATCATGATGGAGCAAAGTGCAGTTGAGGTTGTGTCAAACCATTGTCACCCACAAGACTCCAGTGCTATTTAATGTGGTAAAATTAATGAAATTCTGAACTCATTTCATTGGTACAACCGAGAAAGAAATTGTGCTGAAAGTGATACTCCTTCAAAGGTAGCAGTTGCCAAGTGAAAATTTTTAGTTTGTGAATTAAGGAAAGTCAGGAATAATTTGCAATCATTTCCTCACCCATCTTCTGTACGCGGATGGTCAGATGCTGGTTGAAGACAATTTGTAACATTGAAGCTTGCAAATTGAACTCAGGCATTTCAGTGATGCTGAAGTTAGCAGCAATGACATGCCAAAAGGCCAATGCTGGCTGAAGGCAATCCATTAATTTCAGCAACTTCCAGGTGTCTACTGTGTGGGCCACACAACATTGTTTCATTATCTGTGATGAGCAATTGATGTGGATATGGGATAGGAAGGATATTGGAGTGCTGCAGGCACTCCCTTCTCAATGACGTCATGTGACACTCAATTGGTGCAGCACATCCAACAATTTGCTGAGCCTGGGAGTGGATGGAGATGGACATATGCCCCTCATTATCAGGGTGCAACACTTCTCACTGTAGAGTGACATGCGTGGTCAGCCTTATCTGCAGCATTTACCAATGATGACTGTTCTGAGATCTAAGAACTACTCTAGCTCCTACTCTTCACATTGTCAGTTATTTCCACCAAGAGATCTACACCCTGCTGCTGGTGGTACATTCTTCACTGTCCCTGCCTACCTGAGAAAGTGAGGGCGGATACAACCTGTCCTATGGTTGATGGCAAGACCAGGAGCCGTGGAGACTGGTTACAGAGACATCACAGAGCTGCACCCCTCAGAATGGTGGGGGTGCACAGGAGGCTCAGAGGTTTGCAGCTCAGACTCCATTTTCTGGAGATCAGCAAAGTGCAGTGCAGACACAGGCTTTGCATACCCCAGTATACTGTGACAGAGTTTTACTGGTTGTTGAAGCGAGACTTGAAGGCTGCAAGGGTGGAAGGCCATCCTGTCCTGTGGGTTATGAAGGTGACTTTCACTCTTAACGTTGTAGCTGGCTCCTTCCAGGGAAGGACAGGTAACCTGTGTAGGATCTCTCAGTCATGCACCCACAAATGCATCTGGACAGTGATTGATGCGTTTGTACAAGTCACTATAAGGCCATAACACACAGGAGTAGAAGTAGGCCATTTCAGCCCATCGCATCTGCTCCACCATTCAATGAGATCATAGCTGACCTGATAATCCTCAACTCCATTTTGCTGCCTTTCCAACAACCTTTGATTTCCTTGCTGATTAAAAATCTGTCTATGTCAGCCTTGATTATACTTAATAACCCAGCCTGTACAGCCCTGTGCGGTAAAGAATTTCACAGATTCACTATGTTCTGTGAGAAGGAACAGTGAAAAAAAAAGTTACAGTGAAAAAAGACTTGCTAGGCCTTGCAGAAAAACACCTTTCAAAATGCTTGATGCAACTGGGGTGGCACGGTGGCTCAGTGGTTAGCACTTCTGCCTCACAGTGTCAGGGACCCAGGTTTGATTCCACCCTTGTTTGACTGTCTGTGTGGAGTTTGCACATTCTCCCCGTGTCTGCGTGGGTTTCCTCCGGGTACTCCGGTTTCCTCCCACAGTCCAAAGATGTGCAGGCTAGGTGGATTGGCCATGCTAAATTTCCCATAGTGTTCAGGGATGTGTAGCTTAGGTGGGTTATAGGGGGATGGGTCTCGGTGGGATGCTCCAAGGATCAGTGTGGACTTGTTGGGCCAAAGGGTCTGTTTCCACACTGTAGGGCTTCTATGAAGTTCTATGAAGGTGAACCCTGCACTTTCGTCCATCAAATTGACGCTCACTCTGAGTGTAGTCCCAGTCGCTTTCAAGTGGCGCTTTGAATCTAGAAAACAGGAAATGACGGCAGGGAACACAGCTTGTAGTGGACACTATCTGCACTGGACCCTGCCTAAACATTGGGTATCTGCCCAGAGCCTCCATGACCTCTTTTCTCTTGCAGTACCTTGACAGCCAATTTCCATCCATATTCCCCCATGTGGAGACTCACCACATTAAACCTTGTTTTCAACAGTCCTCTCAGCCCTTAACCTTCAACATTACACCTCAGTGATGCCCACTCTGCTTCCCTGTGCTCCTTCTGTTCAGGTCATGATAGTGGTCACTGCCTCCTACCCAAATTGTACCATGCTTTCCAAGTTGTTCTGCATATCCCAGCCACTTTGAGTTTCCACCCGTCACCATCATTGTCCTCACCTTTGCGCATGCATCTGCTTCTCCCAGTCTTGACTTCTATTCCCTTCTGGCAGTGACCCCCTAATTGCCAGTACAGGACCACTTGCACCTTCCTGTAAGGTCAGTGGATAGATAGACCCCTGAATTGTATTTGCTGCAGATCTCTGTTTAGGTTCGAAATGCAGCAACTAGACATAGTTGACCAGACCGCGGACCACTGTATTTGTGGCTCCCAAGCTGATGGTATGCGTTTCCCCTGACTGATGGTGATGGTTTTCCAGGACTGAGTGCTGCCCAGTCCCCAGACTGTAGTGGCACAGATCCCTGAATGTGAGCATTCCAAGTGGACAATTGAATATGACCGAGTCCCTTGATTGTATGTGGATTGTGTCCATCACTGATGGTACCAGGATCCCCTGACCAGCATTCGCACCCTGCCCTTGATTGTGCTGAGGAGTAGCCCCCACCTGTTTCTAACATGACCATTTGGTTGATTGAACATGCAGTGTTTTAGCCTTAGAGACAGCTGGCATAAACCTTAGTTGTTACATTGATGTCTTGGTGTGCCATTCATCCAAGATATTCCCCCTCCACCCAACAAATGCTTCTTGACAAGAAAGTTGAGTGGCTGTCTGTGTCTGCAGTAAAGTGTACCTCACTAAGGCAGTCCTGATAGAGTGTTGGCCCTTCAGCCAGAGCCAAAGGCTAACAGGCATGATATGGCAAGGCAAGGCATGGATGCTGCGAGCATGCAGGTAGGCACTAAGTGAGTGAGTGATAAGAGAACAAGCAAGTATCTTGGCTCAATCTTTCAGCTGGGTACATGTCTGTGAGCACAAAGTATCATAGCTGTAGCCTTTTAACCTTAGTTGCATCTAGCAATGTGAATCTGTGCTTCATATGCAGCCGCAGGTGTACTGGTGGGGTGTCATGGCACATGCTGGATGCCAGTGTCTGTGAACGAGGTTTGTGGGTGGCTTGTTCCCATAGATCATGGTCTGACCTGCACGTTGATCATAAGAAATATATTTGGACAAGTGGCGAGCTGAATTCACCCAGTACCTGCTTTGATTTGCACGTTGGGTTTTCTCGGTCTCTAGCTTGCCTGGCTAGTTTAGTAAGATGGAATGTTGAATGTTAATGAATATAAAATGATCCATCAACAAGGTATTTAACAAGCTATCATCCCTTTTAATTGGTAATTCTCTGCTGCCTTGCGAGAAACTCACCTCACTGCTTGTCAAAAGCGTAAAAGATGCTTCTCACATTGAAATAGACGCCGCTGGACTTTTCGTCCAGCTATCACAATTCACAGCACAAGCCCACATTGCTCTGACTCTGCTGAGATTCTGCCCAAAGTTCTCATTTCTATTTCTAATATCATTTGTCATAAGAAGTTAACATCAATTTGATTTCTATATTAGATGTGCAAAGGCTTATTTTATTCCATCCTTTGCACACAATGAAATAAAATGGATTCATTTAACGAAAGTAGCTTTGTATTCAAAAACAATGCATTGGTACAATTGACGTATATTGCTTAGTCTTAAAACTGGCAAAACATCACTAGATAGTACAATAAGTATACTTGATAGTTCATATAATATCCTTGGAATTTTCAAAGATACTATGTAGGGCTAAAAAACAGTCAGAATATTGTACAAAAACTTTGTTTCTTTTTCAGTTAACAATCTCACTCATTGAATCTAAAATGTGCATTTATATTATTAAAGAATAGAGTGAAATGGATTAGCATTTTTGATTAAAACTGCTACATATGTGTCTTCGCATGTTAAATTGGAACATGTTTACTGAACAAAATGATCTTTGGAAAGTTACACAGTTAGTCAAAGAACAATCTTATAAAAGTTAAATCTATTAAATCCATTAAATTAGGTATTGAATGTAAGATTGTTGGGAACAAAGAAAAAGGAGTCAGGTTATAATTGTTCTGTGATAATTATACTAAAATACATTGTCCACCTTATTTTAACATACAGCTATTGGGTTACATTTCCTTGATTTTAAGACTGTATATTTTGAAGCAGATCAAAATGCAAACTATAGTGACCAGAAATTGTCAAGTAGTCAGAAAACGTACGTGGAATCTTACAAGCCTGTGAGTGACGTGGGCCGTGACAGGATTTGTGGGAGAATCAGATGAGAAGTCCAGTCAGGCCTGTCTCGGTATCAGAACATCTTGCTCTATTTATTATGAGTCTGACAAGTAGTGGAGTTTCTCACTAGGCAGCGACAAGTTTTCAGTTAATGGGATTGCTTGTTAAACCCCAATTGACAGCCAACATGCCTAATTCTTTTCATTCATTCATGGGAGGAGGGTATCACTCTTTAGATCAGCATTTATTGCCAGTCCTAATTGCCTAGAGTATAGCTAAGAGTCAGTCGCATTGTTGTGAGTCTGGAGTCACATATAGCCCAGGTAGGATGGCAGTTTTATTCCGTAAAGGACATTAATGAGCGAGATGAGTTTTTCAGACAGTCGACAATGGATTTGTGGGCATTATTAGATTCTTAATTCCAGATTTTTGTTGAATTCAAATTTCACCATCTATCATGGTGGGATTCAAATCCGGGTCACCAGAATATTACCTGGCTCTCTGTATAAGCAGTCCAGCGATAATACCACTAGGCAGCCGCCTCCCACATATTCAACTTTCTATGTTACCACATGCACCAAACAAGCAAGACATTGAGAAAACTTGACAGGAAAGTCAGAGAGGGTACCTGGCGGATTCAGCACATTGCATTCTCTAAAAGACTTCCATTTTGTATGCGACAAACAAGACTCAATCTATGAGCACAAACTGCATACTTTTCTGCTGACATCAGCATCTATAATTTACCAAACTCTCGGATTCATTTGCAGCGTGGTTAGGAAGGACAGACTTGCATTGTAGGGTGCACCAGCAACTAAAATTGAAAGAATGAGGCAAGCATACAATGCATGTACTGACAGGAACCCAGCTCAAGGATTGGATCAAGTTGCATGCCAGGAATGCTACCGTCTTCTTGTAGTGCTGACTCACTGACTGTCTACCTGCATGCTCACACCATCCATACCATGGATTGCTTTGCCATACTCGTCATGCCATGCCAGACCTGTTTCCACATTGACACTTTAGCCACAGGTAAAGGCTATCAATACTGCCACATTGAGGTGCTCTTTAGACACAGACAAGCTGATTGTCAAGACTGTCAGTAGGGACCTGACTGTGGGAGGGAAGAGGACAACTTGATGAATGGCATACCAAGATAACTCCTACAGCATGCACCAGCTGCCTGTGTGGTAAGCACACTGCACATTCATTCAGCTAAATAGCCATGCCAGGAATTGGTGGGAGTGCAGTTGTTCAAGGAGGGTCCCGGTACCATCAATGACAGGTACAGTCCACACACAAGGCCTTGGCCATGGTCAGCCACTTCAGGTTCTCACATTCAGGGAATCTGTGCACGTACAGACTGGGGAGTGGGCAGCAGTCAGACCATCACCAGCTGTCAGGAGGATTGTGTATTATCATTTAGGGAGCTGCAAACACTGCTCTCAGGGGTCTAATCAGTCATATCCAGGGGCTGTTTAGTCAGAGGTCTGAGGTGAGTACAGGCTTGGAGAATGGGCTTGGGATTTAGTGACAGTGACCACCACTGTAGCCTGCACAGGGGAAGCATAGAGGAGCAGAATGGACAGCATTAATGTTGATGTTGGGGTTCGGGGCTAGGCAGACAGCTGGAGGTGATGTTCAACGTTATGGACCTCACATGGGGGAACCATTGGACAGGGTCTGGCGGTGTAGTGTGAATTAAAAGGGGATATGGAGGCTTTTGGAGATACCTGGTGATCATATCTATCACAAACTGTTCGCTGCTATCACTTTCTGTTACCTCGATGCAAAGTGCCACAGCCTGGGTGGTGGGATTTGGGGAAAATAGTTATTTCCCCAAGGTGCAGGCTGTCATTTACTATACACACATGTGGTGCTGAGAGGACTCTATCACAACACTGCAGAATACATCAACAGGAAGGGGCTGCATTATATTAATGTTCAGGCGATTGACGATCACTGTTATCATTTCCTGAAGATGTGTGTCCCACTTCTGTGGCAGCTGTCATGACTCCTGTATCCTGAAGCACTCCCATGTCCCTAGTGCATTTGAAGGTCCACACATTAGACCGCTTTCCATTCAAACACCGAATGTAAGCAGATTGTGAATTACTTTGACTCCAGGATTGAGACCTCCCCTGCTTCCCATCCCCCAAACCCCCACCCTGCCACCACCAACTCTCTTCTCTCTCTTCCCAATCTTCCCTTAATTTTCCAAATGTTCTAACCCATGTACTTTATATTTCCTTTTCCATTTCTAAATGTATTTTCAAAGTTCATCTCATCCATAAAATCCAGGACTCTGGCTCCTTTAATTTTCTCTGAACTTGATTTGTGTCCACTTAACTATATTCACTAACTCCCATGAGGATAGCCAACGTTACCAATAAATTAATTTCTCCTAGTACTGTTCCTTTTCATTTTCAAACCACTGTTATTACCTTTCCTTCGCCCATTTTCCGTCTTTGGCCATCCTTTCCTCTTTAAGGCTCTTTGCTTTTAAACTTGCAACACATTCATGACCAAGACAACTTCTTCCAAATGTGACCAACATTCACCATCTCTTAGCCCTTTTCACATTTGAGTACTTAACCCCCCCGCTTGCCATTAACTAAACTTTATTTGAAACTCTTAATAACTAAATTTCATTCTTCTACTATCAAATTGTACTCATCGTCAGAGATTCAAGATTCTTATCTCTCTGGTTTCATTGTTACATGTATGGGTGCCTTGTATAAGAATTGCAAAAGGTTGAAATGCAGGTACAGAAAATAATGAAAAGTTTATAGTGTTATTAGTTATTGTGAGATTAATTGAATACAAAAGCAAGGAGGTTACACATCATTTATACTGGTGAAACTGCATCTGGATGATTGCACACAGTATTAGCAAACTTACTTAAAGGATAAAAAGACAACGCAGAATAGGTTTGCTAGACTAATACCCGGAATGGGAAGATTGTCTTATGAGAAAAGAATAGACAAATTGGAAGGGTAAAAATTATCTTGATTGAAATATACAAGGTCAAGGACTTGACAAAGTGGATGAGGTGGAGATCTTTCCTGTTGTGGGAGGATCTGGAGCTAGGGGGTCACCACAGTAGCTGGGAGTTTTCAAGCATGCGAATCATTGTGAAAGCATTGGCCTCTGCTTCTGGAAGCAACTGCTGCATACAGGCTTTGGAGGGGCATACAGCAAAAAAAAATTAAAGGGAACTTTGGGGATCATCTATTTAAAGCAGAGATGAGACAAATTATTGTCTCTCTGATGGTTATATGTCTTTGGAACACTTTTCCTCAAAAGGCAGCGGAAGTGGAGTCTTTGAATATTTTTAAGGCAGAGGTGGACAGGTTCTTGGTAAGAAAAAAGACTGAAAGATTATTGAGTAGGCAGCATGTGGAGTGATCATATTGAATGGCGGAGTAGGTTTGTGTGGCTGAATTGCCCACTCCTGGTCTTAACATGTATGTTTGATATAAGATGCTGGCTCGTAAGGATTGTTGAATTGGCTTACCATCACTGAATCCCCTTAATCAACATCCTGAGATTATGATTGACCAGAAAGTAAACTGTACTAGCCATATAAATACTATGGCTACAAGAGCAGATCAGAGGCTATCCTGCAGCAAAATCTCATCTCCTGATTCCTCAAAGCTCGTCTACCATCAATAAGAAACAAGTCAGGATTGTGATGGAATACTCCCCATTTGCCTGGATTTGCCTCTGGTCAGACCACACTTGGAATATTGTGAGCAGCTGTTGGCCCATATCTAAGTTCAGATGTGCTGACCTTGGAGGTGGTCCAGAGGAGGAGGTTCAGAAGAATGATCCTGGAAATGAAGAGCTTGGTCATATGAGGGGTGATTGAGGACACTGGATCTATACTTGATGGAGTTTAGAAAGATGAGGGGGGAATCTCTTGAAATTTAGAGAACACCAAGAGGCCTGTATATAGTGGATGTGGAGAAGATGCTTCCATTACAAGGAGAGACTAGGACCCAAGGACACCAACTCAGAGTGAAGGGATGATTCTATAGAACTGAATAATGAGGAATTTCTTTCGTCAGAGGTTTCTGAACCTGTGGAATTTATTGCCACTGGAGCCCTTGGCTCATAGTGGCAGCAGTGCAGACTATCCACAAGATGCACTGCAGAAATTCCACCAAGGCTCCTTACAGAGCATCTATCAAAACCATGACCACTACTATCTTAAAGGATAAGGAAGATGGGAATCACACTACCTGCAAGTTTCCCTCCAAGACATTCACCATCCTGACTTGGAAATACATGACTATTCTTTCTAGGATACTGTCACAGTATCCTAGAGTTGTCTGATTGTCTGCCTAACAGCTCTGTGGGTGTAACTAGGCCAAATTAATTGCAGTGCCTCTGGTAGGCAGCTCACCATCACCTTCTTATAAAAAGGATGCCATGTTCCAAATAAGAATATATCAGTAATCCAATCAAAAGCATAGGGTTTATATGTGAAGTATCAAAATATGGAAAATTATCAGTGCTTTCCCCTGAATTTCATGCAAAGTTTAACTGAGACCCTGTTTCATGTATAATGCAAACCATGTTTTTTTAAAAATGTTTTCTTCCAGTGATTAAGGTTTTCAATTGGCATTACAACGGGAGAAATGTTCACATTTGTTACAAATATTTGACAAGAGAGAGAAGAAGGCATGAAGTTTGAGTCTGCTCCTTTCTATAATAGGCTGAAAAATGTTAATTAGTTTCTTATTAAAATTTAGGAGATAGATCTTATGATAATTAATTAATTTTTGTGCGTGTTTTATGTTTAGTAAAGGGCTTTGTTCCATAGAAAGACAGATCAAACAACTGGGTTTTCCTGATTTATGTTCTCCCTGATTTTTCTTACTACTAAAGTAAATAACTAAAGATCGAAAAGACCATGATATTCTGGTCTGTCATCAAGTGAGGCCGCATGCCATCAGTGCTAACTCATATTCTCCATTTGCCACTTGTAGTGTTATAATAAGAGTCACATTATCATAGACAATAAATGACTTTTTTTACTTTGAAACTTTGAAACATAAGGGGAGTAATATTACCTGAAACAGCTATAACCTAGAATCATTGAATGATGCAATACAGAAAGAAGCCATTTTGTTCATGCTCCAGGTTAGATTTTTGTAGAAACATCCAATTAGTTTCACTTCTAAGATCATAGCCCTGGAGTATTTTTCCTGTTCAAGTGGCTACCTAATTCCCTTTTGCAGGTTACATTTGAACCTACCTCTACCAACCTTTCAGGCAGTGCATAACCTGCTGTGTAAATACATTTTTGCCTTGTGTCAACATTCGTTCCATATTTAATCATATTAAATCTGCATCCTTGGGTTATTGATTCTCTGCAAATGGAAATAGCTTCTCCTTATTTAAATTGTAAAAGCCCTTCATGATTGTAAACACACCGATCAAATCCCCTCATACATTTTTATGTTCAAAGGAGAAATATTTTTTGATAGTTAGCAAATGTTCAAGTTCCGAGAAGTGCTCAGTGCTCAAAAGAGTTAATCTGCAATCTCTGCTTTCTCAAAGTCATTGAGTATTTCATCATTGCTGCCATTTTAGTAAATACCAATTGCATCCTCTCTTGGCATTCTTTAGTAATTTATAAAGGTTTAGGATAACTTCCTTGTTCTTTTGTAGTAGTACCAATGACTCATATGCTTTTAATAGTCTTTTCAACTTGTCTTGCTATCTGCAAAAATGCATGTGTATCTGATATAAAAACAGAGAATGCTGGGGAAACTCAGCAGGTCTTTCCATATATATAGAGAGAAAGAAACTTTTTTTTAATCCAGTATGACTTCTTAAGAACTGAAAGGGTTGGAAGATTATGATTTTTATGGCTGTTGACAGAGGAGGAGGAGCGAGTGGAAAAGATGGTGAGAGTGCCTAGCGAAAAAGACAATATAAGTGTTAACAGTGGTAAAGGAGAGATAGAGATATAAGTGGTGGGTATGAACAGGAGAAAAATTGGTCCTCTCTGCTAAGAGCAAAGTTAAGAAACCAGAAACAGGACATGGTCACAAGCTGCATGTAATCAAAATGGAGTACAAAGGTTAAGATCTGAAGTTGTTGACCTCAGTCTTGATTCCTAGAGGCTGTTAAGTGCCTAATCAGAATATGAAGTATTGTTCCTCCAGCTTTCATTGAGCTTTATTGGAACACTGCAGCAGATAAAAGATGGAATGTTAACGTGGATAAAGACAGTTTGTTGAAATGGCAAGCAATTGGGTGGATGCCATCATTCTTATGGACAGCGCAGAGGATGTTCTACAAAGCAGTCATCCAGTCTGTGAGTAGTACAAATGAAATTCTGCTTCATCTGGAAACTATGGGGCCTAGAGCAGTGAAGAGGAGGAGTTGGAAGGGCAAGTGTTACACTTTTTGCAATTGCATGGGAAGGTGCCCAGTTTTGGGATTGTTGGGGAAGGTGTGTGGGGTGAGGGGTGGGGTGCAGTGATCTGGATGTGGGGCAAGGGGGGCTCAGCGGGATGGGATGAGGAAATGTTCAGAGTGATAGTGGAGTAGATCACGGTGTCTGTGAAGGGGACAATCTCTGTAGAATGCTGACAGTTGAGAGGTGGAAAGTTATGTTTGTTGGAGGTATCTTGCTGGAGGTAGTGGAAATGGTGCAGGATCATCCTTTGGATGCAGAGACAGGTAGGTAGAAATTGAGGACCATGGGAACCCAATTGTTGTTCTGGGATGAGGGTTAAAGTGTTGGAAACACTTCCTAAGTTCCTTTGTCCCTGCACCCTCTTTCTAATTAAGCCATTTGCGACAGATTGCCTTTATCAAGAGGAACAGTGGTCCCAATACCAATCCCAAGTGTAAAACACTGTATATGTGTTTTCAGTCTGAGAACAACCACTCTCCATTGTTTTCTGCTGTCTTTGTCGACCAATTTTGTATCTACATATTCAGAATTCCTACACTTTTTTATGGGTTTTAATACTGCTTATAGACCAATTATGTGTTCCTTTGACAAATGCTTTTTGAAAGTCTACATATGTACCAAGTTCACTATCGTCATCAATGTCTGTGTTACTTTTTCAAAGAACTACCTATCCTTATTAAATATATAACTGTAATTTTGGAATAATGGCTTAAATAGCATTTTGTAAAAGCTTGGTGGAAATTCACCTCTTGTGCTCCAATCACATGAAAATGGTAGTTAAGAGGAATCAGTAAACGATTAAACTAAATAATTTGGAAACTCATTGGTGATAAATGATGTGCCCATTTTTTGTTCAGCTATTAAATACAGTTATACTATCCACAGAAGTCGGGCACAATCCAGCCTCAATTTCCCTAGTCTTTACCCTTGTTTGTTTATAATAGTTTGTAATGTTGATGTTTTTCCTTTTAACCAGTTTCTATTTAATGTTAGGAACAAAAACAAAGTTGCCGGAGAAGCTCAGCAGGCCTGACAGCATCTGTGAAGGAAAAAACAGAGTTAATGTTTCGGGTCCAGTGACCCTTCCTCGGAACGCAATGATCCTGAATCCTGAGGAAGGGTCACCGGACTCAAAACATTAACTGTGTTTTTTCCTTCACAGATGCTGCCAGACCTGCTGCGCTTCTCCAGCAACTTTGTTTTTGTTCCTGATTTACAGCATCCGCAGTTCTTTCGGTTTCTATTTAATGTTATATCCTCTGTCTGACCGCAGTTTACAATAAAGCATTTAACATTTTAATAGCTTGTTTGTGAAGAAAAATCTTCTCATTTCTCCTTTTATACTTATGATAATCCTGACTCTACGGACCCCACTATTCAATTTCTCTCATTCTAAATTCTACATTAATCTATTTTGACCAGGAAGTTTCGCGAAGGAAATAACAAAGCACTTTTTTAATCATTACCTTGTCACAATCCATTCGAAATCCAAGGTCACCAATTCTCTCTAAGATCATGGCACCTGAACAAGGAGGAATATCTTCAAACTTAAAATAAAACAAAAAACTGTGGATGTTGGAAATCTGAAAGACAAAATAGAAATTGCAGGAGAAACTTGGCAGGTATGGCAGGCTCTGTGAAGTGAAGGCAGAATTAATGTTTCCAGTCCAGTGACCCTCCGTGTTCTGAAGAAGGGTCACTGGATTCAAAATGTTAACTCTGCCACAGTTGCTGCCAGATCTGCTGAGTTTCTACAAAAATATCTTCAAACTTAAACATTTCATAATCATTTTAGTCGAAAAGAGATTAACTGGCTTTCTTCATTTAACACCACTTTCCACGTGGATGTGACATGGTTAATTTGAAAAGGATCCATTCCCTTGTGGATGTCTTTCTTCCAGACAGAGTGAATTTATTCTGTAAAAAGGAACCAACTTAGCCAGGCTTGCTTGAATTAACAAAGGGTGAGTTTATTGCTAAATACAAAATGAATTAGTAACCCAATCTACATAAACACAGATTCAAAATAAGAGGTGTGTCAAAAAAGGTAAAATTAAAATTAAAAAGTTCTACGGACCAGTCTCTGAATTGTTTGTGAAGAGCAAACAAGGTGATGATGTGGCCGTTAGTGGATTGCACCAGAAGCATTAACATTGGCAGTTAGACAAATGCATCTTGAGATTCTTGGTTTTGCAGGCTAATGGAAGTTCTTTTGTCCTGATACACTACTGCAGTCAGAGTGAGAGAGGGAGACTTTATCCATAAACAGAGGCAACTAAGGGATAGTTCTTTGACTGCATCCTTTAACGTTGAACCTGGATGGATACAAACGAAAGCGTTCAGTTCCTCTAGTTCATTCTTCTAGAATTGAACCTGGATTTTTAACCTCTGTTCTGACATAAACTTGCAAAGGAAAATGCAAAATGTGCTACACTTTGAGGCATAATTTGTAGGGGTTTGTTTGCTGTTGAACAGGGTGTCATCAGCTCCTCATTATCTTTATAGTCATAAGAGGTCATAGCCCAGTCTTCTGTGGCACCTTTAGGTGTTACATCCTAGCAGTTTCATACTGATTTTTTTTTCACCGACAGCTGCCTTTTCTCTGGAACAGTCATCTTCTAAGAAAAACACACATTTTGGAATCGAGAGCTAAAAAATGCCTGTAGTGTTTTTGACTCACCTTTATAAAACCATTTAACATGTGAGTGGGCAGTGGTCCCTCTGATCATGTACGCTGCTTAGTATACCTTTGGTGGTTAGATAGGCAGCAAAGTAAAATCATGTGAAGAGCCATTCCACTCAGTCCTGCCATCTATTTTCTATATCACTAGATATGAGGTAAATGCGGTGTTGGGGATGGGTTTGCCCCAAAACCCTGTCCAAAAGTGATCATAATATTGTGATGACGTGATTATGACTGCAAAATCAGTTATAACGATCTCCTGCTGTTTCATCCCACCCTCCTTAGGGTCAACTGCTCTTTCTAATGTTGTATCACCTGAGAGTTTGACCAGATTGGATTGAGATCCTTGGTCTAATTTTACATACAATAATTGAAACCAGAATTGTGATCACTAGATCAGTGTTTAACATGGTAAGTGTTGGTTGACTGAAAAGGCACATGCTTTTCTCAAAGCTCTGGCAGGTTGATGACAGTTTTAGAACTGAAATTCAAAGTTGGAAGTCCATATCAATGCTTTGCCTTTTACCACATACTGCACTGCGATGAAAATGGACAGAAGAGTTGAGTTCAGGAAATCAGGCAAGAGTGATTGCTCTTGATCTCAAGACAGCATTTGACCAAGTATGGCATCCATGAGCCCGAGCAAAATTGAAGTCACTGGGAATTAGAGGAAGACTTACCATTGGTTGGAGTCATACCCAGCACAAAGGAAGATGCTTATGGTTGTTAAAAGCTGATCATTTCATTTTCAGGATGCCACTGAAAGATTTCCTCAGGGTGATGTCCTGGACCCAAATGTCTTTGTTGTTTAATCAATGATCTTCCTTCCATCTTAGGGTCAAAAATGTGCATGCTCACTGATAATTATCCATTTCCAAATGCAGGAATTTCAGGTCAGTGTTCAAGCTCGAGTTGATTCAAAGCCATGGGTGTTTGCTTTGCTTGGTTTAGCTTGCCAAACATTTTTTCTTTGAATTGAGGTACTGGTTTCTTTTGCAAACCAGTCCTAGTCAACCTTAATCTTTGGGCTCTTCTCAAACTGCTTCTATCTTGAACAAAAGCCTGCCTTGCTGCTAGCTCAACATGCTGAGGCCGACTCTATATGACAAAGATGGCTTGTCCTCTTCCTTATTCAGCCATGTGCCAGGAATTTGTAGCCTTGAACATAATAGTATATACCAATATGAAGTTTGCAGCTCATTCTGACTCTCAGTGACCTCCATTATCTCCTGTAACACAGCCCTGTGGTCTTGCAATGAACAACATGTATCCCCATGTCTATAAGATTCAGATTAGCCCAGTCAGCGAAAGCTCCTCTATGGCTTTATACAGATCAACCCCATGCCCACCACCACCATCAACATCAATGCTGTTAAGCACATGTGGTTATTCAGCTCAGCATTCAAAGCATTATGGAACCAGGTTGGGATGCCTGTGTTATGAGTTAACCTTTACGCTGAAGTGAGTTCGTCATTCAGATTATTTTTGGTTTCTGTTTTGCTTCACTCACTTCTAAGTGTTTGAGCTTTGCAGAAGTATGTAAAAGTAGATCCTAGGCCCCTTTTGTTTCTGTTGCACATTCTCTACAAGGTACTGTTGTCTCGCAGTCCTGAAGCAATTTGTGGTTTGTGTTCATTTTTTGTTTGATTCTTTAAGTACCAGTCCTCTCGCTCTTCTCCTACACTACCCTTCAGGACTGCAGATTGCCTTCTCTTTTTTACTTACACCCATCTGTAATCCTTCAACTTTCCCCTGTCAGTGTGGTGCTGATCATGATTTCTCTTGACCTTCTTGACTCCCTGTTGATCCACTCCATCCTGCTCCCAGTGCCCAACCTTCCCCTGACACTGCACTTTATTCAATTTACCTGCTCCTTTACCTCACCTTCACACCTTATTACACATTCTATTCCCCACTCACAATATGCAAGAGCCACAATTTCTTGTCTCACTTGCCCCAATTGCTATGAGTAGAATCCTTCTGAACCCAAAACAACCACACCCTTGAATTTCAATTCCGTGACACACTTTCCAAGCTTCACACCATTGTCTGCAACAGCCCTGTTGAGCCACTTTTGTGTTGAGCCACTTTTCCTGTTAAATTCTTTATGCCTGCCCCAATCAAATTGGCTGGTGACAATCAGTATTGGCCCTTACTTGGGCAGGCTGCATTGTTTAAACTACTATATTGCTAAGCAGTAGACACCAATACCAATCAAGACTGGCAATGAATGAAATTTTGAATGAGCCAGGTGACCGCGACAGTTTGCATCGCTTATACTATAACCCTTTAAGCCAACTAACACCTCGGATATGGAGGAGCAAGAGTACAGAACTAGTGTGTGCTCAGCAGAGCTTTCAGGAAGATGCCTACCCACTAGTATGCGTGTAATATGTATTGTCAAGTTTGTGAACACACACTGTTCTCATTTTCACCTAAGAGGACTGCAAACATGAATATAATTTCCGTAAGCTGTAGTGTTAATGCATGATTATGGAAAGCTAACCATTTCTGCTCCTATGTCTTATGTCTTATGATCGGTACAGCCAACCCACCAGAATTTTCTCAGAACTTCACACCAAAACTATTGAGAATCTGAGTTTAGACCTTCCACCCAAATAGCTTTCCCACTTCCATCTTTCTAAATGCCCCGGATGGGTCGAGAGAATTCTGCCCTTTGGTATTTTAACGGCAGTTTCTGAGTTGCGTGTGTATCCATCTTGAAAATGCAGGACAGTTTATTACCACACTTAAATCAGGCTATTGTAGTAAAGTTGGAAGCCTGATTTAAACATGATTATTGCTGGACAAATTTCCTTGAACTCAGGACAGTTGCAGTGTGAAAGAGGTGGGAATTGCTATCTCTAGAAGATAAGTGCCATTTACAGCACTGCTCAGTGGCTTCTAAAAAACAAACCTTTAGTCTCCTGACTGATCTCTCGCTGCCCTCCCCTTTCCAGCCAAAACTGAAGTCTGATCCATGGTTGCCAACCGTTCCTCCCAACTGGACTCTGATGCAGTTGCCAGGGATTGTTCCCAATGATGGCTAACCATATACGGTGTCCTTCCCCTGTTATTCCCATCTAGTAGCCAGCCAATTTGACTAGTTGTGTGGCAGGAAACAGAAGATTAAAATTATAATGAAATGATACAATTGAATTTTAGGACTCCCCATTTCTTGCCCAGTACGCCCCCTGCTGCTGTTCTCCATATGAACAGCCTCCTAAATATTGGGGCCTAAACATTTAGGACCTCTTATGCTATTATTATCTTAATATATATATTTATTTGTGCTTGTTTTAAACCCCCACAATTATAGAATAACAGGGTCTTTATGCACCTCATTGTTGATTTGTTGTCTGATAAATGCTGTTTCAGGGCAGCACGGTGCTTTGCAGCACCAGGCACCCAGGTTCCACCCTCGGGCAGTTGTCTTTGTGGAGTTTGCAAGTTCTCCCTGTGTCTGTGTGGGTTTCCTCTGGGTACTCCAGTTTCCTCCCACAGTCCAAAGATGTGCAGGTTTGATGTATTCTCCATGCTAAGTTGCCCAGGGATGTGTAGGCTAGTTGGGTTAATCATGGGAAATGCGGGGTTACTTGGACAGGGTGGAATGCTCTTCAGCAGGGCGGTGTGGACTCAATGGGTCAAATGGCCTGCTTACAGACTGTAGGGATTCTATTCAATGTTTGTATAAGGTTTCTTCATGATCCCCAGTTCATTGACAATATGTTCTTCAAATGTAACTCTTAAATTGATTAAGTGAAATGACTGAAATGTTAATTGCTCTTTCTCTTTAAAAAAGGAGTGCATTACCTTTTAACAGTTAACTTTAAAGAGTAGATTAACAAGATGTCCTCCTCTATGTTTAAATCAAAAGAAAGAATGAGGATTTATTTCCACGACAAACAAAAAAGTAAAGGCAATGAAACATCTATTGCTTTAAACACAAACATGAATGGAAGTAAAAATGAGTTCTAGAGATTAAACCCATGAGTAGATACTAACAGGGTTACAAGAAACCTGTCATGTGTTCCCAACCAGTCCTTCAAGATAAAAAGCACGCAGGTCTGAAGGATTCATTTGGTTTCCCGATGTCAATGAAAGTGGGAAGTTTGTGAGCATTTTATATGAAATTGTGGCTGAGCTTTTATAGAGAAAAATTATCACCTCACAGATGGAGACAGATTACGCCCTCTTTTCACTGCCTGTGATGACTGTCTGTCCAAAGGAGGGTTCCTTTCTTCCGGATGGGTTATGGTTTCTTTGATGCTTGCTGGCTACCGTTGGAAAATCTATTTGGATTTTGAAGCAAATCTTGGATGTACTGGGTGCTTCATGCCCTTGCCAGCTGTCTGACTAGCCCACCACCTTGCCATCCATCTCCAAGCTCATCCCCATAATATGGAGGATTGGCAAGTGGCAAAATCAGCAACCTATCCAGAAAATAAATAAATAAGAGTCAATTGAACTTATTGATAGCTCAATTGACCCTGGTTGCAGCCTGCCCATCCGAAAATGTGGTTCGAATCACCCTCCACAACAATTTTCTTCCTCTGTCCTCTCAGATGTAGGGTCCTAGTGGCTGTTGGCATGGAGCAGCAAGCAGTCAAATAAGGCACCAAAAAGATAAATCAGCTCTCCTTTCAGATACCCTTGAAATGTTTCAAGTGGTACATTGTCCTTTACAAGTACCGACATACCAAAAGATGTATGGTGGAAATTTCATAGCAGGAGGTCGTTATATTGTTAACAAGAACAGAAATAGCTGGAGAAACCCAGCAGGTCTGGCAGCATCTGTGGACGCAAACAAAGTTAACATTTTGAAACTGTGACCTTTCTTCAGTACTGATAGCAGGTAATATTTATACAGGTGACTGGGGATGGGCGTTAAAAGAGTGAGTGGATAGCTGGAGACAGAGCCCAGAAAGCGAGAAGAAAAGTTAGGTAAACAAGGGGATTGCTGATTTTGAGACTATTGAAGATCTCACCAACAGAAAAATGGTTGTTTGCCAATTTTGTAGCAATGCTTTCAAACAATGAAATAATAGATGTGATGTCTCCAACAGTCATGTTATTTTTCATCCCACTCTACTGATACTGATGCTTGCTGCAGTGCCTTCCTCCAATACCTGTCCCCAAACAGCTGTCTCGCGCTTCTCACAGAGGAGGCTGTCAGACACCATTACAGAAGATGTCTTGCACTCCAACCTTCAGCATTCGTACACTGTTGGTAATTGGATAACGAATGCAGTGATAAACTGAGGCCGTCGGGTATGCGTCTGAAAATTCTGAAGTCAAAACGCAAATACAGTCCCAATGCCAGGGTTCTCAATTCCCATGGAAGTTTCAGTTTCAAGTGTGATAGCAACATTACCTTGATATTTTGTTTATATTCATTGAACTGATTTGCATTACACAGCTTAGATGGAAACAATTCACATTCTATACTTTGCTGAAACAATATGCCGATACCCTTTTTATGGTCAGCTGTTCAGCTTTAATTCCTTCAAGGGATATTTAATATAATTCTTCTGTGTAAAGACTAGAACATTCAAGACTAATGTAACAATGTTATATTAAATTGTAATATCAGATTTGAAATGTCTGTTTTCATTATATAACATAAGGTCCTGAATAGGTGGAGCTGTTGAATTGTTTAGTTGATAAATTAATTTAAATACTGCAGCAGTAATTTCATTCCCAGACAAAGTCATTATGACTCAAGTATACCTAACAGAGTTTGGATATTTTCAGGATTTAATTAGGAGCTTTTGTATGTGTTAATGCTTTTCTATAACTGACTGATAAATGAAACCTTGAGCACTTAAATCTAATTACCAATAGGCATTACTTGTCACTGCTGACTTTAGAGAATAATGGCCTTCACCCATATCAGAATTCTTTTCTTATATGAAAAATGTTCTTATCTCCAGTGTAAAATTCTATTGAAGATTTCCAATTGTATTGCAAATTATGTAAATTATGAAAATGTAGAATGTCAGCGTTTTTGAAATAATTGAAGATTTAATACTGCCTGTTCTCCTAAAGGAAGTCAGTGATTCTTGCTGAGGCCCCAGAGATGTTGGTGCATTACAATTTGCATTCCAAATTGCTTTCAGAGTTTCTATGTTTCATGTGTGTGAACTAGGGCAGTGACTGTTTGGAGGCCTAGAGTAGATTATTAAGTATCTTATTATTAAGTAGATTATTAAGTAGATTATTAACTAGAAATATGCATGAGAATATTAGATTTAAATAACAATTTCAATCCTTCCTTTCTTCAAATTTTCTCACATTGCCACAATGTTGGCATTCGACCTTCAGGTCAAGACATCATATTTGATTTTGGATTTGGCACTTAGTTTTACAGTGAAATGGCCGACCTGCCAATCTTCTCCTTGTATCCAGACTGAGAACCTTCTGTGTATAATTTGGTTTGCCCACACCAAGTAAATGAGTGGTGGCTGTAATCTGTTTGCCTGCTCTGTTTATCATCTCTGGGATATTCTATGATATGTTATCTTGCATACGTAACACACAAGCTGATTTATCGGGGCCTGCACCCTACTCTGTTTAAGAAAGCAACCACACAATTGAGTGACGCCACAAACACTGACAAAATCTGATATTCACCCCCACGCCTTAATTGATCACTACCACCGTGACCCAAGGTTCCTAACAGCAAACTACTTCATTCGTCAAGGAACACAATATCATCTAAAGATGTTAAACTTATAGTAAAGGAGTGAACACATCAATATTTGTTCCAGTAAGCAGTTCCTTAACAACATACAGCTGCTGAATTTGGAAGACAACATTTTTATAAACAGAACTTTCACCTCAGAGAATAAAAGATCAGAGACAGATATGGATCACACAGTTTTCATAGAAGGTCAGGTGTACTAGATTCATGATAGGGAACCAAAGTTATCACATAACCTGTATGCTTGAAGGCATGTGATTGGAAAGATGTGTCTCAAAAAACAACCTCTAACATTGTGCTCCTGAAAAATCTACTCCAGTGGAATCTGAAAATCTATGATAAGCATGCTAAAATTTAACCCAGTAATGTATATTTGATTTATGTTTGAATTGATTTCAGTGACTATCAAATTACCAAGCTAACTGTCAATGATTAAAGTGAACCTCAAAGCAGTATTTCTCCATAGGATTGAGGGATAGCTGTTAGGATGATCACATCAAAACAAGAAGAGTTCATTATGTTGATTTCCTATTAATAACTGATAACACTAGAGAGTGGAATTGTTCTAACATCAGGCGTCAACCATTTATTAGAATATCTTTGCTCAATGAAGAATTTATGAGAAACCAGTTACAATCATGAAATCCTAAGGGGACAGCCTTTCTGTAGTTCATGACTCAAAGTAGTTCAGTCAAAACATCATTCATTATGCAATTAAAAATAATCAAAAGTCAAAATACTGTGAAAAAGAAATATCCATCTAAAGTTTGGAGTGAATACATTGCCTGCCAGATAAATATTGCGAGTAGCTTAATTTTTCAGCATTGGTTACCAATAAATTTTGGTAAAATATGACAATGACATGACTTGGTTTTTCATGCATAGAAATAGTTATTTATTTATTTTGTGTTGTCTGCAATTAGAATCATAAATTAATTGAGTAATAAAGCAAAGAGGAGACCATTCAGCTCAACATTTTTGCATAGCTGTTTCAATGAACAGCACAGTCATTCATTCTCCACTGTTTTCTCTTATCTCAACTATACTTTCTCGCCAAATTTTTAGCAAATTACTTTTCAAAAGCTGAAATTGAATCTACATCCACCACCTGGTTTGGCCATTAACTTGTCCACACAGTGAATGGTGGAGTAGGTAATTTGGTTTGACTGCCAGCCTGCTTTCTGTTGTAAAGTCGACACCTGGGTGTCGCTTCAGAGGGAGCATACCATGTCTGATGGAGGGCTTCAGACTTTCCATAATTGGTACGTTACTGCCAGGCTCAGAGCTGGAGTTCATTAATAACACTAGGAATAACGTTTTACTTCTAAGTTCCCTTTCAAATTCTAGCTTGGTTTCATTTGGTATGTTTTTGTTCTCGTGGGTCAGGAGTGTCTCTTTCAAATGGGGCACTTTCAAATGGGCTTATTAAAGAATGAAATCCACCAATCTGTCAGACAATGCATTTCAAATTCTAGCCATTCATTGCACTAAAAAGCTATTCCTCATGTTCCATTTGGTTGTTATGCTAATCACTTTAAATCAGTGTCCCTTTGTATTGACATTTCAGCTATTGGATATAGTTTCTGTATCTAAGCATTCAGAATTTTATACACCTCAATCAAGTCATCTTTTATCCTCCTTTATTCTAAGGAGGACAAAACTAGTTTCTCCAATCTATTGCTTAATTATAATCCCTTATCCTTGTAACTATCCTAATAAGATTTTCCTGCACCCTTTACAGAGCCTTTATGTTTCACTTGAAATGTGGTACCCAGAATGGGACACAATAACACAGATGGAGCAAAAACTACTGGTTTATATACATTTAGTGTGACTGCGCAGTTTTTGTACGCTATTAGGAAAGGATGTATGCTTTTTCAACTGCTTTGTTAATCTGTAATGTCATCATCAAGGACTTGTGCACAGACATCACTCTCCCCAAATCTCTTGGTTCTTGCACTGTCTTTAAAATTATACTGTTTAGCTTGCATTGTTCCTCTTTATCCCATTAACAAAATGTAACCCCTCTCACACTCCTTTGCATTGAATTTAATCTGCCATATGTCTATTAATTCTTTCAAATTATTTAGACCTCTTGAAGCCTATCACTCTCTTTCTCATTGTATACTGTGCTTTCTCATTTCATTTTATTCTGCTCCTGTAATCCTAAATCCAAGTCATATATATGTCAAAAACAGCAAGTTCTAACTTTGGAGAATGAATGAATATACCTCTCCTGCCACACATCACATGCCAATAAAAGACCTTGGACCCCCTTTCATGTTAGGTCCAATCTATTCTCCTACTGTCTTTTTGCTCTTTTTTGTTTCCTTTATCAGACCTCTCTACAATTTATTCTCAAGCTGCAAATTAATTGTATTATCAATCGGGTATCTGCTATATGTCCCTATTTTCTGCTTTATCCCTTTCTTTAACTGTCACTATCCAGGAAACTCTGACACCATCTTCAGTCTTTCCTTATTGTAGGGACGTACGAAGACTGTACTTCAATCATTTTACCTTTAATGGTTACTCCTTGTTCCATTACATTACTGCCTGCCAATCTTTGCCTAAGATTTATTCATGCCAAATCCTCCCTTAATACACGAGAATTGCCTCTGTTCCAATTAATTATTTTCTGCATTGTTCCTTGCTTTTCTCCATAACTAATGGAAATGTTATGGTATCATGGCTGACTCTTTTTAAGATGTTTCCCAACTGTGAAATTTTCTTGACCCACTTTATGTATTGTTCATAGAATCATAGAATCCCTACAGTGTAGAGTCATACCATTCGGCCCATCAAGTCCACACAGACCCTCCGAAGAGCATCCCACCCAGACCCAACCCACTACCCTATCCCTGTAACCCTGCATTACCCACGGCTAATCCACCTAGCTTGGACACTATCGGCAATTTGCTATGACCAAATCCACCTAAACTGCACATCTTTGGGCTGTGGGAGGAAACCAGACCACCAGGAGGAAACCCACACAGATGCAGGGTCAATGTGTAAACACCACACAGATAGTTGCCCAAGGGTGGAATGGAACCTGGGTCGCTCGTGCTGTCAGGCAGTAGTGCTAACTACTGAGTCACCTGAATTAATTGTTAGACAGAAAAAAAATTCACTGGTCCAGAAATTCCCAGATTTAGCAGTTTATTATAAAACAAATACAGAGAAAGTGGTGAACTCAGCAGCATCTGTGGAAAGAGAAAAACAAAGCTAACCTTTCAAGCCAGGTTTTTCTGAAGAAGAGACATACCGGATGCAAAATACTAACTGTGTTTCTCTCTGCATATGCTACCAGACTTGCTGAATTTCTGCAGCATTCTTTGTGTTTGTATGATATTTTCAACATCCACAGTATTTTGCTTTTGATATGGCAGTTTATTATGCTTAATTTATTTGCATCCATTCGTTATTTTAAATAATTCCCACAGTATACCTTGGCCAAAAATGCCTAACATTTTGCCATTATTGTTCTTCACATGGATATGCAGCAAGCTACATTAACATGGAACTGTTCACAGTTCCAGAAGGTCATCATAAGCTGATTTTAAATATATACTGACATAGCTATATAGCACATATAATCTATTCAAGGGGTTATTTGAAATTTGAAAACACTCACAACTTGTTTTATTGCTAAATTTTTTTATTAAACCAGAAAGGAATATTTCCCAAAATATTTAGACCCATTATATAAATATGCATGCTTTCCGATTAAATGCGGCACCTGTTAAAAAATATCACATTTTAACCTAACAAAATTGAAAATCACATTAATTTTTGTTTTTTATTCAATTACTTTTGGCAGAAATGATTGACACTCTATGTGAACCTTAATGAGCCCCCAGTCTAACACAAAAGGTCCTCTAATACAAATAATTGGGGAAACGTCAACTTTATTCTTAGTCAGTTCTGTTGCCTGACAACACCAATAATGCTGACCTCTAATAATGGAACTGACAACTTAACATTGCTTGACAGAAACAAAATTGCTACTTCAGCATTGCCAAGCACTTAGGCACTTTATGTGTTCAATTTACCCTGTGACTGTGTATTTGTAGACAAGGCTTGATCTGTTAATACAAAACAATGATTCTAAGTGATTGAATGATGAGACATGAAGCAGAAGAGATGGTATGACTGCAAAAATGAGTGGAAATGTCAACATGGAGCACTTATAGGGCCAGAAGTCTTGTAGAATTACACATGGTTTATTGGTTTGCAGTTGTGCATGTTACATAACATCTCACTCCAGTATTTTCTCAGGTGAAAACTGATGGTGGGAATCTGACTGCAGGTTGAGTACAGTGATTTGATTAGAATATTTCATAGCAGATGGAACTGATGAAGATTAAATTCTGAAAACGAAATAGAAATTTATTGTCATGTGTGCTTTTACATGAAACAAAGAATGAACAGTTTTATAAGTAGCCCCACTACGGCACCTACATCAATGACAGAAGTTATATGTAATAATAAAAAAAAACAAAACTAAGGCAAAGCTCATCACAGTTCAGTTAACAGCTCCTGGGCTCGGGAAAAGCTGATTTACGAATGAAGGAATACCCTGAAGATGCAATCTGGGCTGCTGAATACTCGGCTGGAAGCTCTGCCAAAGAAGACCACCCATGCTGGGCCAAGACTGCCACTCCTGGACGAGACCACCAGCCAGGCCGCTGGAATACCTGGACACTGAAGGAGAAGAAGACCTCCACACAGGGTCAAGACGCCTTGCCGGGACAAGACCTCCATACTGGTACAAGACTGCCCTACTGGGAGACCGACACACTGGAGACTGCCACACAGGGAGACCACCTTTCCGCCTAGCCTGTGATTCTGGGCTGGGGGAGCCAGCCCGGGACCTATTCCCCGCTCGCGTAGAGACCCTAGGCTAGGGTGGAGCCATGTCCAGCTCGTCCCGGCACTGCTGGTACTGCTGCTGGAGGCTTAAAAAAGAGAGAACGAAGAAAAAAGAAAAAGATCAAAAGTGAAAAGAAGAAAAAAAGAGAAAAAAAGTTGACGGGAGCGGATGAGTCCTGGGGTCAGCCCTCCTACTCCACCACCATCTTGATGCACTGCAGCAGCTCCAAGTGAGCTAAATGTGTTTTAATTTTACTATTTGTTTCCACTAAAACACTAAAAATTGAATAATCACTGTTTAGTTTAAAAAAAATGTAGAATTGAAAATACTTGCAATTACTAGAAATATTGCAAAGCTCACATCATGAGATTTGGTTCTGTGTCCACCTCTGGCTATAGCAGGAGTTAGATTGTTGTGAAAATCTCTGCATGTGGGTATAAAATGGCAAGTTGGGGCACTTGCACTGCATTTCACACTCCCAAACATTGTTACTTACAGACTTCAGACATGAGAAAATCACCCATCTCAATGGAGCAGGGAGCCTCATTGAAATGGAGATGTTGAATCCAGACTTATTGGGACATGCGGATTATTTTAATTGTGGTCGCGCTTGCAATACACTCTTTCTGTCCTATCAGTAGCAACTGAAGGCAGTAAGGAATCAAGTACAGGAAAATGATTTTTAGAAGTAAGTATCCTTTGGGCCTGAGTGAACAGAAGTGTGCCACCTGGTCATACCACGATACTTGAATCCCTTGTCCTGCGACTCCTCCACACTCTCAATAAGAAAACACTGTCAATTCCTCTCCAAAATCTCTACTTTTCATAGGCTTTATGGGTTCCTAGAAGTCACCTAATATTAGCCACCACCTACACGTCCCTCCTCCCAATATGGGGATGGGGTGATGCCGTGATAATGTCACTGGTCTAGTAATCCAGAATTCCAGCTAATATTTCTGAGGACGTGAGTTCAGATGCCATCGCAGCAAAACGATTGTGGTTGTGCTTTACGTCTTCATATATTTTCAATAAAAATCTGGAATAAAAGGTAGCCTACTGCGGACTATGTACCTACTGTTGATTGTCATAAAAACTAATCTGATTCAGTAATGTTCTTTTAGGGAAGGAAATCTGGAATCCTTACCTGGTCTGGCTTACATGTGACTCCAAACACACAGTAATGCACTTGACTCTCTACCGTCCTCTAGACAATTAGGGATGAGCTATGCCATAGACAGTGATGCCAACATTCCTTGAATGAATATTAAAAAACATGATCCCAACCCAATAACAATGACATAATTCCCCAGCAACTTCAAATACTAAAGTCAGAGCCTCATGTCCTGGGAAAATGCATCGTTCACCTTCTGCTTAGATTCATAAAATTATACAGAAGAAGCCCTTCAGTCCATTGTATCTGCATCAACAAAACCTACTTTAAAGTCCAGCACCTGGCTCATAGCTTTGAATGTTATATTTCAAGTGCTCATCCAATTACACTTTAAAGGTTGCAAGTTTTCAGCTTCTACTGCCCTCCCAGGCAGTGTATTCTAGATTAACTCCATCTTCTGGGCTTTTAAAAACATTTTTCCTCAAATCCCCTCTAAACCTCCAGCCTTTCAACTTAAAATGATGCCTCCGTATTATTGACTGTTCGACTAAGGGGAGCAGCTGCGTCCTATCCACTATGTCTATGCCCTCAACCTTGTACACTGTCTTATAGACGCTGTCTTAGCCTTTGCTGCTCTCAAGAAAATAATCCAAGCTTGTCCAGTCTCTCTTCATAGCTAAACTGGTCCATCCCAGCTAATATTCCAGTGAATCTCCTCTGCACCCTCTCTACTGTAATCACATCCCTCCTATGGTGCAGTGACCAGAACTGCACACAGCACTCCAGTTGAGGCCTCACTGAAATTTTGTACAACTCCAAGATAACCTCCTGCTCTTATAATCTATGCCAATATATATCTATGTCCAATACAGCCAAGTGTCCCATATGCCTTCTTCACTACCTTATCTACGTGTCCTGCCACCTTCAGGGATCTATGGACAAACACCCCAAGATCCCTCTGTTCCTTGAGCTTCCGAGTGCCCTGCCATTCATTGAGTATTTCTTTGTCTTGATCAGTCCATCAACCTCATTCCAAATTGAAATCAGACCTTTTCTTCTTTTACTATTCCTTTTTGGTGCTTCATTCTTCAGTCACTTGAGCAGTTCCTTGAATCGGATACCATTCAAAACCAAACATGTGAGTAAAGACTTAGTTTGAATCTTTTCATGCAGTTATTAAATACCTTTCCCCAGTCCCTTCATAGCAGCCAGCATCTTGAAATCTCTCATTTGATTTTCACAAATTACATATATTGTTAAAGTCACAGTGTTTAATTGTTATTTGTTCTGAAGAAGGGTCATTGGACCTGAAATGTTACATCTAATTTCTCTCCACAGATGCTGCCAGACCTGTTGAGCTTTTCTAGCAATTTCTGATTTTGTATTCAGTTTTATTTTTGTTTTTCTTATTTGAGCTTTTCTTTATTAAAATCAGTAAACATTGAGTTTTTCAAAGATCTGTACAACCAATGAATATGGAGAAGTAAATTTTCCTCTGTATGCTACTGTAGCAAAAATTGCATGTGTAAGTAAAGAGGAGAGCAAGTCGATTATGATGCTTAACCGTGCATTGTCCCTTTTCTCTTAAATTTCTCCTTGTACGTTCAAACATGTACAAAATTTATGAAAAGAAAATTGCTTGTTAAAGCCAACGTGCCGATGAAGAAAGTCATGTAGAAATGTGAGTTCATACTTAGAATCAAAGCCAGTCAACTGAACTCACATTAATTTTGTTATTGATTTGGATAAATTTAATAGTAGAACTATGTAGATGACAGAAAAATGTGCACATGGGTTTGAAATTTAAACCAGATTGTTAGTTTAAAAACCAAATGCTTAGATTACAAAAATTGGTAAATTACAGAAATTGAAGAATGATTGTGCTGAATTTTACTTTTCTCGCTAAGTATAAATTGTGTTAGGTTTGTGGAGGGATTTCTGCTGTGAGGCCTAGTGGGTTTTCTCATTATACCTTGCCAAACTTGGCTTCTTAGCTACCTACCCTATCCCTATGGCATCCTTCCTGATTCCAGTCCCATCTTATCACATATCATTCGCAGAACGACCTGTCACTCAAATATCCCAGAATTAGCAGCAGCCCTTGTTCCAATGCCATGTTTAAAAGGCTGTTGTGTTCCTGGTATGCACTGTCAATTCGAAGACATTTGACCTGGACATCGAGGATAGGGGGGAAATGGGGGCGCTGTTTTGTAGGCAGGGGTCTGGAGGTCCTGCTCGACAGAGTGGAACAGAGATAAGACTTCTCCTCCCAGGGACCCATAGTGAAGACCATAAGAGTCATATTGGACTCTCCACAGATGCTACCAGAAGTGCTGAGTTTCTCCAATATTTTCTGTGTTTGTTTTCTGAGCTTTGTTTCTGCATTAAATAGCAATCCAGGGATGCTGTGGTCATGCAGGTAGGTTCAGAGAAAGTATATGTTAAGAGAGTAAATGAACAGGCTGGAGATGCAGCCTTATCCACTTTATGGTCTGGGTGTGTAACCCTGAATGCTGAATATCCTTGCTGAAGCATTACAATATTTGTTGCCATGCAGCCCAAAGAGCATTGTTTATGCACAAGTGTAAGTAGATCAGAGATGAGCCATGAGGTTTCTCAGAGACTGGCACATTGTCTGTTGATGTGATGTGCATGTGGCCGGTGCCCATGGAACTTGTTTGTGTTCCATCATAAAGATCCTTTGTAGCAAGTGACAACCTGAAGTCACCAAATGTCTGCCTTCATTTCCATAATGAAATGTCTCAATATGAAGCTTGTTTGGTGAGTTTGGTTAAGATAGAAAGCTGAATTTTAATCAGGTGAGTTGGAGCACCAACAAGGTTTTAAATAAGCTTTAATTACCATCAATTGGCAACTTGTTGCTGCCAAACGAGAATCTCACCATGGCACTTGCAAAATTATAAAAGATAGAGCGAAATGCTCCCAACGTCATGAATGGGCCTCACCTGACTTCACATCTTATACTGCCACACATCTTGCCATAGCACATGTCACTCAAATCCCTATTCAATCCCACCTAATGTTACAGCACAGAAGAAGGCCTTTTGGCTCACTTTGTTTATATTACATGGTGGAACATTGGTTAGCACTGTTACCTCGCAGCAACAGGAATCTGGGTTCAATTCCAACCTTGGATGATTGTTTGCATGGAATTTGCACATTCTCCCTGTGTCTTCATGGGTTTTTTGCTGGGTGCTCCATTTCGTCCTACAGTCTAAAGATGTGCAGGTTAGGTGGATTAGCTATGGGAAATGCAGGGTTACAGTGCTGGGTCTGGGTGGGATGCTCTTTAGAGAGTCAGTGTGGACTTGATGGGCCAAATGGCCTCTTTCTGCACTGTAAGGCTTCTAATGAGGCTCCTCTATATGTCAAGCACATTTTATAACTATTTTTTCTTGTAGCAAATGGAAAAGACTTTTAGAGTATGGGCGTAAGACTTATACATTTTCCTTGCCCAATTCACATATTTATGCCCAATTATTTACTGACAAAATAACTTTTAATGGTAAGATTTAGTCTACAAAGGCTTTCAGCACTTAATGCATGATAAAATTATTAAATAATAATGAATTCATGCACCAGAGAGACTTCACCCTCAACTTTTGGATTCAGTTATTTCTTTAAAAATACTCAGTCATGAATAAGAGTTGAAAAGAAGTTTAATGATTCCACCAGGTTCGTTGGAGAATGTCATTGGGAAGCTGAATAAAGTCACCATATTACTGTGATGTCAATGGAAGTCATGCAACCACAAAGGAAATTAAGAATCAACCTAAAGATATGTCTGCTGAACATCAGTTGCTAGCAGGAAGAGTTCAGTTATGATTTCACCTAAGTTCCTGATCCACACAATGCTTAAGCAGCCTTATTTATCTGTGTATAACACAAGTTGCCCAAGATAACTTCTTAGCCAGTGTGCTTGCCAGTGCCATGGCTCAATGGTCAGCACTGCTATCTCATAGTGCCAGGTGCCTGAGTTTGATTCCACTCTTGGGCAACTGTCTGTGTGAAGTTTGCACATTCTCCCCGTGTCAGTGTAGGTTTCCTCTGGGCGCTCTGGTTTCCTCCCACAGTCTAAAGATGTGCAGTTTAGATGGATTGGCCATGATAAATGTAGGAATTTGGTGGGTCTGGTAGACTGCTCTTCAGAGGATTGATGTGGACTTGATGGGTCAAATGGCCTGCTTCCACACTGAAGAGATTCTATGTAAGTTTATTATTCTACATCAACTCCCACAGAGACAAATAAGTTAACTTGTTGCCACCAGGAGTGAATTTTCTGAATTCACTTTTGGTTAAGTGAAACGTGGTCTTCATGATTTTTACTTCTGTGCTTGACATTACTAGAGTGCAGTTTTTAGCTGATCAAAGTTAATCTAAAGCTGCTTCTGTACATTTTTCCCCTGGAGGGAATAAATTTGACAACTAGTTGGTTAGGGAGAGTCTTGGTTAGAGTGCTCCTGTATCACCTAGCATTCAGTCCACAGGTTATTGGTGCCCATCACATGCTCCTAATCGTGTCCTCAAATGTCTGCAGGAAATGTTGATGCTAAGGTAGGCTTTCCAAAACTAGGGCTGGAATCTCAAATGTGGTCATGAACTGAAAGTTTGGAGTCATGATGTCAAAGGCAGCACCAGCTCAGCTCACATCTTTTAAATCTTCACAAGTGCTTGACTTCTACAAAAACAAAAAAAAAAATCCATATCATTAATCCTTTCATAGCCTCTTTAGGCTATAACCATGTATCCTAAAATGTAACTTGTGAAATTCGGCCAAGTATTCATAATGAATAGGACTTAGGATCTCTAAAGATCTCTATTGAAACCGGTTGAAAAGATGCTAGATCAGCTAGCCTCTCCATCAAAATAGTCTAGCAGAAGGTTTGTTCTAACAATCATTGACAGCTAAAGCCAGTTTTCTAACAGTTTAAAGAGTGGGAGGATTTAATAATCTTTAGATCATGATAGATAAACAGACCCAACTGACCATGAAGAACATTTATGTCTACTCCATAAATCCGTAACTTTCACAATACGGCTTAAAGCCATTAGAGTAGCCAAAATGGGGTTGCTTTGAATTCAGCACTAAATTTAATTGGTCTCACCAAGTTTGGGCTTTCCTTCTATGTGAATCGAACCCCACTCCTTTGCCCCTACCTGCAAAAGTTGGGTCTATCAGAAATGAGGGTGTGACTTGTGCAACCGGGTCCCAAACACTCTTCTCGACTCTGTAAAAATGCAGCCCCAGATATTCAGACTGCAGATGTTCACACCAACTTATTTCAATGGTTGGCTTTTTTGTATTAAAATTGAAAGCTGCTGATTGCTGTTCATAGCTGGAATGTTTGCAAGTGTGGATATCATTCAAAGACAGGAGCAGGCTCAGATGTGCAACGAACAGTTTAATATGCTGCTGACAATAATTCTGAACTCAATGTGGATGCAATAAATATTCGTTTAATTAGTAACTTTACAAACAATTATTTTGATTCACTGTTTTAAGACAATTTGCTCAAAGAAGGCAAATGCGAGAAAGGGAAGTTTTTTATTTTCACTCACCAAGTTGATACTTAAAGGGCTGGCATGGTGCCTCAGTGGTTAGCACTGCTGCCTCACAGCGCCAGGGACCCAGGTTTGATTCCAGTTATGGGTGACAGTCTGTGTGGAGTTTGTACATTCTCCCTCTGTCTGCATGGGTTTCCTCCAGGTGCTCCAGTTTCCTCCTGCAGTCCAAAGATGTGCAGGTTAACTGGTTTGACCATGCTAAATTGCCCCAATGTCCAAAGATGTGCAGACTAGGTGGGTTAGCCATGGGGATTGCAGGTTTACAGGGATAGGGTAGGGGTGTGAGGCTGGGTGGAATCCTTTTCAGAGGGTCGGTGTGGACCCAATGTGCTGAATGGCCTGCTTCCACACTGTAGGGATTCTGTTCTATGATTCTCAAGATGCTGACTGTGGTGATAGTAGGCTCATGACTGTGGCAAATATTGAAGTACAGTTTATTTTGCAGACAGTGTACAGTAGGGATCCCAGTGGGGAAGAGCTGCCAACAACATTATTGTTGTAATATAAAAAAGAAACCACTGCAGAAGCAGGAGATCTGAAACAAAAACAGAAATTGCAGGTGAATCTCAGCAGGTCTGTCAGCAGCTGTGGGGACAAAACAGAGTTAACAATTCGAGCCTGGTGACTTTTCATCAGAATTGTTTTACTTTTCAGAATTACTTTTGTAACTTCAAACTTAACGGGAAAAAAATTATTCCCCCTTGAGTATTCTTGATGTCAGTTAGTCCTGGCCCCTTTTTCAGTGCGATGCATTCTACCTCCAAATGAAAAGAAAGCATCTGACCCTATGTTCAATAGACTGATTTCAGATTTTGAAAAGTGTGCTATAACGGATATTAGAATGGATTTATCAAGTAAATAATTTTGAATTTTAATTAAAATCTTACGTGAAATATTGTGGATTTATTTAATTGGTTTGTGTATATATAGTTACTTGATGAACACATGTAAGTTAAGTTTAATCTGTTATTATTTAAATCACAAAGAATCTAAATGTACTGGAGTCACAGAGTCACAGAGTCATAGAGTCGTACAGCACAGAAACAGAGCCTTTGCTCCAACTCATCCATGCTGACAGGTTTCTCAAACTAAACTAGTCCCATTTGCCCGTGCTTAGCGCATATTAGTCAAAACCTTTCCTGTTCGTGTACCTATCCAAATATCTTTTAAATGTTGTAATTGTACATGCCTTTGCCGCTTTGTCTGGCAGTTCATTCCATATATGCACCACCCTCTGTGTGAAAAAGTTGCTCCTCAGATTTCTTTTAAATCTTGCCCCCTCACCTTAAATCTATGCCCTCTAGGTTTGAACTCCCCTGCACTAGGGAAAAGATCTTTGCTATTCACCTTATCTAAGCCTTTCATGATTTTATAAATCTCTACAAGGTCACCTCTCAGCCTTCTACACCCCTGTTTACATGTATCTTTATATATATAGCTCCTATCTGCATACTGCAGGATGGTAGGCACCTGTGTTTGGATTTTACAACATTGCAATACTCCTCACTAAACAGTTTGACATTATAAATATTAAATGCAAAACATAACCTTGATTTTTTTTTTAAAGAAATAGGAGTCTTGACAGCAATAAGCAATAGCTGGAAAATATTCCAGAGTTTTATAAGGGTTGGGGCAGTTGACTATAGCGTTAATGTCATTGCAATATTTAGACATTGTTGATAAAAAGATCTATATTACTTGTACTATGTATATGCTGGCACCTACACAAATCATGATGCCTAGAAATAGTGTTTAATTTAAGTTATTTGATTATGAAAAGCTTTGTAGAACACATTTTAATGATCTGATGTGAAACCACTTCCAAATTATCAAGGAGTAATTTGCCTGACATGGCATATTACAAATGCTAATGCTATTTCTCTAAAGATCAAAAGTGAAGGATTTGACCAACAATTTATAAAAACACATGAAATTTATTTCTCACCATGTCAGCTATATAAATTTAAAGTTTCTGTTTTTGCTAGGGGAAGATGCTGAAGACTCCTCAGCACAGTGGATTTGTTTTTGGTGCACTTTGTCCAGAGATAGGCAGATAATTGTTTTTTAAAATCAGAACCAATTGTGTGGGTCAGGAGTCATTCACAAAACAACAACTCCATGATTAGCTCCCGGGCAAGTGGACAGCCCATGTGTGAAAAATACAGCGGCCCTGCTCACTGATTTACATTGGCTCCTGGCCTAGCGTGTCTCAATTTTAAAATTCTCATTCTTGCTTACGAATTTCTCCATTGCCTAACTCCTCCCTATCTCTAATTTTCATTTAGGACTTCGCGCATGTCCCCGATTGTAATCCCTTTAAAACCTTTGACTATGTGTTTATCAGTCTAGACCCTAACCTCTCCCTAGCCCATACCTCTTAACCTCTTTTTCCTTCATTAAGAAGTTCATTAAAACCCAGCCTTTGACCAAATTTTTGGTCACCTATCCTATTTGAAGCCTAGTGTCAAATTTTATTTGTTTATGTCTTTGTGAAACACATTGGGCCATTTTACTTTGTTAAAGACACAATATCAACATGAGCTATTATTGTTATTCACAGGCAGCCTCCAGACTCTTGAATCATGTCACATGACAGATATTGGCATAAAACCACACACAAAAATCAAAAAGGAAGGAATCTTTGCAAGGCAAATGCTGTAACATTTATAGAAGTCATATGATCAGGCATCACAGAGTCAGTTGTCATGTAGCCTGTTCTTCTAAGAATGGCTCCAGTCAGAGGTGGAAACCCTAATGCGAATGCTATTTTCAGCCAGTTTGTATTGACTTCCAAAAGACCTTCAGTGCAATACCATACAAGAGACTTATGAGGCAAGTTATAGGTCATGGTATAAAAGGGACAGAAGTAACATGGATATAAAATTGGCTGATTGATAGAAATAGAGAGTAATGGTTCATGGGTATTATTTGGGCTGGAGGAAGATTTGTACTGACGTACCCTAGGGGTCTGTATAGGTAACCTTGCTTATGTATGTAAATGATGGGGTTCAGTTAACTTAGTTGAAGGGTTGGGTTCCGGTGACACCAGCAGCACAATTTCTATTTCCATACCAGCTGAGGTCACCATGAAAGTCTTTCTCAACATTGCCCCTTACCTGAGGCATGATGACCCTCAGATTAACCTCACTACCAGTCATCTCTCTCTAATGGTCCTCTGGGAGTTTGGCAACTTTACCACTGTATAATTGATCTCAGTCTTGATGTGTGGGGAGTAATTTCAACATTTGCAGATGACACAAAACTTGAGAGTGTTGTAAGCTATGAGGAAGACAGTGTAGAATGTCAAAAAAAGTCATTGACAAGTTGGTGGAGTGGGTGGATAGTTGGCAGCTATGTTCAACATGGTAAAGCGTAATGTGATACAGTTTGGTTCAAAGTACATGGAGAGTAAGTATAAAACAAAATGTACTGTTCTAAATGATATCCAACAGCAGATGGACCTGTGTGTAAATGTGCATGAGTCATTAACGATAGCAGGAGAACTAGAGACAGCTGTTAAGAAAAACACACGGTATCCTAGACCTCATTAATATGGGCACAGAGTACAAGAACAGGAATGTTATGCTGAACTTGTAGGGGACACTGTTTAAACCTAAGCTGGAGTACTGTGCACAGTTCTCAGTTCACAGAAAGAATGTGAATGCATTTGAGACAGTACAAAAGAAATTTATGAGAATAGTTCTAGGAATAAGGAACTTGAACTGAATTAGTGTAATTGTCATGTACTCAAATGAGTACAGTGAAAAGTTTACAGAGCCACCAATTATAGCACCATCTTAGGTACAAAGTTACCTAGGTACAGTTTCTTCAGTTATGAGGATAGATTAGAGAATTTGGGACTGTTTTCCTTGGAGGGGGAAAGGCCAAGAGGAGATTTGGTAAAACTGTTCAAAACCATGAGGATTCTGGCTTGAGTAGATCAGAATGGTTTTCAGCTTTGCAACGGATATGTCAATGATGTTAATGGCTGCCTCCTTTATCGGTGTCAGTAAAGAGGGAGGACCTTCTCTTGGGAGGCTTTTTAATTAATCGATCTTTCTCGTCAGTCTGTTCGGAGATGTTATTACAAACCTCTGGAGCAGACAGGAGTTAAACCTAGGCCCTCTGGTCCAGGGCTACTACTGCACCACGACAGGGCCCAACCAGTGACTTGTTTTCTGTGGAATCAGCAGATAACACGTAGGAGGAGTTTTAGGAGGTGGCAAAAAGGAGAGCTAATTCAGTGAGACGGTCCTGGATACAAATCCAATTCCTTCTTGCCATCCCACCAAGTAAATTCTGGGTGACCTTCTTGACCCACCACCAACAAAGAGATTTAATTAAAGTTTTAGCAAAGACTTGTAGCTCAGGTAGTGCGTGAGTTTGTTGACTTACTCGCCGAGCTAGCTCGTTTTCGTTCAGACGTTTCATAACCACACGAGCTGACATCGTCAGTGAGGCCTCTGATGTTGTTCTTGTATCGTTCAGTCAGTGGACAGGTGAAGAAGGTTACCTCAGAGTACAACAGGACCTTGATCAGATGGGTCAATGGGCTGAGGAATGGCAGATGGAGTTTAATTTAGATAAATATGAGGTATTACACATTGGTAAGGAATATCACCTGCCCACTGAATGATTGCCACAAACATTACATTAGATAGGCAGGAAGGAAACTAGCCATCAGAATACATGAACATCAGCTAGCAGCAAGCCAACATGATGAATGTTCCTTAATATCAGTACACTCAGACAATGAAGGCCATCAGTTTAACTGGGACAACGTAACTATAGTAACACAAGCCAAACATAGATATGCACGGAAATTCCCAGAGGCATGATTCTCATCCCATAATGCAATCAACAAACATATAGAATTGGACCCCATATACAAACCCATACAGAACAAAACCAGAAATGATACTATTCACCATAACAGACCGGACAAGTATAAATTCCAAGCAGAGTAGAACAACATCGCTTCACTGGCGGCCTCACTGATGATGTGAAAAGTCTGAAGGAAAACAAGCCAGCTTGATGTGCAAGTCAACAACCTATGAGATTTAATCTCCAATTAAGGGCGTAACTCACCAATTCCTCAATCAGCAGCCTCCAGAGGACGAGAAAACAGGGTGACCAACCTGTCGGGTAATGGGGGCAGATCCAATTTCCCCAATCTAGGAGCAATCAGACAGAAAGATGAAGGGCAAGAGAAAGGCCTCTGAAAATCACCCTGTTACCCTTACCTCTGAATACCCTGACTCCTTCCTGTGACCTCCCCCCTCCATCTCCATAACAAGGACATGAAAAAAAGTCACGTCTCACTACTGGATCCCCTGAGGAGTAGGCTTCAACTGACAGAATTTAGGATCCAGAAGCTTTAAATCTCTGACTGTCCAGCAGCTCAGCCCTCATCTTATCACCTAATGGGCTGATTGATGGGCATTTGGGTATGTTTTTCTGTGATGATTGCGGTGTGATAATCACCACCTAAGATACTTTCTGATGTACTTTTTTAAAAAATTCACTTATTAGGATTATGTAGCCATTGTTTATTTTTCTGCCGTATTCCAATCACCATGGACTTTTACACAATGAATGTCTCATGAATGATCCTTGGGTTACTGACATTCAGAATGGTACTTTAGTGTACAGATACTGTCTGAACATTCAGGTTGGCAAATGTTCTTCCTGAACAAACATTATTATCAATTGTTGTAAAAGAAAGCCATCTGATACATTCAGATCTTTTAGGAAAGGAAATCTACCATCCTTATCTGTTCTAGCCTACAAGTGACTCCAGACCCACAGAAATGTCGTGGACCTTAACTGTTCTCACAAATGGCGAGCCACTGAAGGGCAGTTAGGGATCGACAAAACTGCTAATCCTGCCAGTGGAAACTTCATGCCATGAATTATAGAGTCATAAGAGTTGTACGGCATGGAAACAGACCCTCTGGTCCAACTCATCCATGCCGACCAGATATCTTAAACTAACCTAGTCCCATTTGCCAGCATTTGGCCCATATCCCTCTAAACCCTTCCACTTCATATACCCATCCAGATGCCTTTTGAATGTTGTAGTTGTACCTGGCTCCATCACCTCCTCTGGCCGCTCGTTCCATACATGCATCACCCTGTGTGTGAAAAAGTTGCCCATCAGGCCTCTTTTAAATCTTTCCCCCCACCTTAAGCCTATGCCCTCTAGTTTTGGACTCCCCTACCCTGGGCAAAAAGACCTTGGTTATTCACACTAACCATGCCACTCATGATTTTATAAACCCCTGTAAGGTCACCCCTTCGTCTCCGATGCTCCAAGGATAAAAGCCCCAGCCTATTCAGTCTCTCCTTGTAGCTCAAACCCTCCAAACCCGGCACCATCCTTGTAAATCTTTTCTGAACCCTTTCATGTTTAACTACAACTTTAGCAAGGAGACCAGAATTGAACACAGTATTCTAAAAGTAACCAATGCCATGTTCAGCCACAACATGATATCCCAACTCTTACACTCAATGCACCGGCCAATAAAGGCAAGCATGCCAAATGCCTTCTTCACCCGCTGTCTACCTGCAACTCCACTTTCAAGGAACTATGCACCTGCACCACTAGGTCCCGAAGTTCTGCAACACTCCCAGGGTGCTACCATTAACTCTATAAGTCCTGTTCCTTACCAATATGTAACACCTCACATTTATCTAAATTAAACTCCACCTGCCACTCCTCAGGCCATTGGACCACCTGATCAAAGTCCTGGTTTATTCTGAGGTAGCCTTCTTCACCTGTCCACTACACCGCCAATTTTAGTGTCATCTGAAGACTTACTGACCATACCTTCTGTACTCATTTCCAAATCAATCATACAAATGACGAAAACCAGTTGATCCAGCATCAATCCTTGCAACAAACCACAGGTCACAGGCCTCCAGTCAGAAAAGCAACCCTTCACCACCACCCTTTGTCTCATACCTTCAAGCCAATTTTGTATCCATTTGGCTAACTCCTCCTGGATTCCATGTAATCTAACCTTGCTAACCAGTCCACCATGAGGAACCTTGTTTAACGTTTTGCTCAAATAATACCAAAAATTAGATCCAGACTTTCTGGTCCCTGGATCATCAGTGAACGGACTTATGATGTGCATTAGGATACTGAAAGTCCTGATAAACTGACTCCAGAATTTCCCAGAAGGTTTGAATGTCTGGTGGACAATACTCCTGCTTCCCAGGGCCCTCCGTAAATGTCACCGACTGGAAATTAAAGTCGAAAACTTTAGACAGTTCTGATTTTACTTATGTGAATAGATACCAAACAGATGTTAGACAGAAAAATCTTATTCTGTTTCTGGGTAGGTAAATAACTGTCCCCACACCCAACTCCACATTTAACCCCTGTAATACACCCCATATCCATTACTTTCCTCCACTTCCTGATAACCCTGAACTGACTAGCCCCCACCACCCAAATGTCCCCATAACCTCTGGACCTGGCCTAATTTCCTCAATCCTACCTGATCCAATATCGCCAATCTGCCAGCTGCCATCTTACAAAGATGCCTCCCCACAACTCATCCAGCTACCTCACCCAACCTATCCACTTTAAACAGATACCCATGCCTTCACTCAGTAACAATCCCAAAAGCTTTTTAAATGTCCTTAAGTGTGTTACTGAACACTCATTAGAAAACGGCAGGTAGTGCCCTAAAAAAAAGCCGATTTGTCTTTCCCCCGACAATCCAGCTGTCGAGGCAATCTGTTTGAAGGAAGCTGTACATTTGTAATGAATGCAGGATTGGAAGACGTGGTCAAAAATGTGGAGCTCATCAAGATGCAGATAAAGAGCAGTGCCACAACCTGATGATGTCAGATGAGTTTGTCCACTTAAGATGTTTACCGGAGAGAGTTCAGTTTGTAACTTTGCACCTTATGCAGAATCAGTTAAGTTCCTAACTTTCCAGAATGATACAAGATTGTTAGAGTGAGTTCAACTATACACTCCATATTCCCCAAAGACAGAAGCCCCTCTCTACTCTCATCAGCCCTACACAAAGTTTTTCACCCTCCTTCACCTCAAACACAAAGGGGGAAGCATCCTAGTCCTGAATATGACAAAGAAGTTGGGAAAATCACATGAGATAATTAATGTAGAACTTCTTGAGTTTGAAAGCAAAATGGCCTATTTTCTAACCAGGTTTTGAATGGCGAGACGCGATTCTCACTGGGGAGTGGTGAGATGCCTATTTATATGTATTACCATATATTAACATCTCGTTATTAGTTAATCTCACCTCATTGCGCTCCCAAAATGAATTGTCAAAAGCGGTTACCTGGCAACTCCAGCTCAATGCTTGCTTTTATGGATCTCTATCTTGACGCCAGGCACCAGCAGGTCAGGACACTCTCCATAGACAGCGACCAGGTGCATCTCTCAACTATGGATGTTGGCATTGGACACCTACCAACCCCACCTCATCATCACGGCATATCTCCATTTAAAAAGCAGTTCTGCACTTCAATGTTGTACTTTGGAGCAAACTGGCACCTTTTACTGGATTTGCTGTAAGGTCTCATGGATTGGACCACATTACATCTAGACCTAGAAACCGATGTCCATTTCAAGCCCACTGACTCCCACAGCTACCTGGAATACACCTCCTCCCACCCACCTTCCTGCAAAAATGCCATCCCCTATTCCCAATTCCTTCGCCTCCGCCACATCTGCTCCCAGGATGAGACATTCCACTCCTGTACATCTCAGATGTGCTCATTCTTCAAGGACCGCAACTTCCACCCCACAGTGGTCGAGAACGCCCTCGACCGAGTCTCCCGCATTTCCCGTAACACATCCCTCACGCCCTGTCCCCGCAATAATAACCAAAAAAGAATCCCCCTCGTCCTCACGTACCACCCCACCAACCTCCGGATCCAACGCATCATCCTCCGACACTTCCACCATCTGCAATCAGACCCCACCACCAAAGACAATTTTCCCTCCCCACCCTTATCTGCCTTCCGGAGGGACCACACCCTCCGCGACTCCCTTGTCCACTCCACACTCCCCTCCAGCCCCACCACACCCGGCACTTCTCCCTGCAACCACAGGAAGTGCTACACCTGCCCCCACACCTCCTCCCTCACCCCAATCTCAGGCCCCAAGAAGACTTTCCACATCAGGCAGAGGTTCACCTGCACATCTGCCAATGTGGTATACTGCATCCGCTGTACCCGTTGTGGCTTCTTCTACATCGGGGAAACCAAGCGGAGGCTTGGGGACTGCTTTGCAGAACACCTGCGCTCAGTTCGCAGCAAACAACTGCACCTCCCAGTCGCGAACCATTTCAGCTCCCCCTCCCATTCCTCAGACGACATGTCCATCCTGGGCCTCCTGCAATGCCACAGTGATGCCACCCGAAGGCTGCAGGAACAGCAAATCATATTCAGCCTGGGAACCCTGCAGCCCAATGGCATCAATGTGGATTTCACAAGCTTCAAAATCTCCCCTCCCCCAACCGTATCCCAAAACCAGCCCAGCTCATCTCCACCTCCCTAACCTGTTTTTCCCCTCACCTATCCCCTCCTCCCACCTCAAGCCCCACCCCCATCTCCTATCTACTAACATCATCCCACCCCCTTGACCTGTCCGTCCTCCCTGGACTGACCCATCTCCTCCCTACCCCCCCCCACCCACACTCGCCTTTACTGACTCCATCCCCGCCTCTTCGACTTGTCTGCCTCCTCTCCACCTATCCTCTCCGCTATCCATCCTCTATCCGCCTCCCCCTCTCTCCCTATTTATTTCAGAACCCTCTTCCCCTCCCCCATTTCTGATGAAGGGTCTAGGCCCGAAACGTCAAGTTTTTCTGCTCCTATGATGCTGCTTGGCCTGCTGTGTTCATCCAGCCCCACGCCTTGTTACATCTCAGGCCTCCTCACTCATTCTCTTAATGTGCCCTTGCTTAGTGTCTCCTGCAATGCTCAAATCATCCCTACTTTGCCTTTTGGTGTTTTTCCCTTTCAGTTGTAACTTAGATACACACAGTACTTTTGTCTTGGTATGCTGCTCAGCAATGACACAAAGCCAGGAATCTTTTCATGCCTGTCAGCAGTCATCAGTCAAGTGGGTGGATATGTTGCTGTACGACAACATGTTACATCAATTTCACATTTATTGCAGCACCAACAGCTTGTGCGGCAAACACACTGCACATGCATCAACCAAAATGCCATGTCTGAAAGTCTAAAGGGATAGGTGTGTTCCAAGTCCTCAGCAAGATCCAGGGGGTGGTCATCAGTCAGCGGATTCTGGTAGTAGGTCAAAAGAAATGTGTGACCACAGTCCGGGGTTTTGGCATGGTCAGTTGCCTTCTTAGGGCAGGCATTGTCAGAGGGTGTGTACCTCTACAGTCCAGGGTGTGGGCCACAGTCAGTCCTGCAGGTCCACTGCTATTGGTCAGTATGTCTAGGAAAATGGCGGTGCCCTATGCCCTCTAATCTTCTGGTAAAATAGCACCTCATTTTCCACTTGGAAACTCTACAGCCTTCTGGACTCAAAATCGAGTTAAACGACTTTAAGGCTTGAGCTTCTCCCATGTCCTCACTCTAACCTCCACACACCAGGCCTTGTTTTCTCATGATCTGCCATTACATACCACCTATTGTTAGCCAATAACATTCTCCTTTAGTGGCTATTCATTCTTTTAGCCTAATCATTATCCACTCCTTTGTCTGTCCAACTGTTCATTCTCTTTGGGCTGTATCTCCACCTATCATTTATTCCTTACTCCCTCCCTCCACACTGTCTTCTGTATAAAAATCTACATTTTCTTAGCTATCATCAGTTTTGAGGTATGGTCACTGGACCCAGAACGTTAACTCTGACTTCTGTCCACAGATGCTGCCAGACCTGCTGACCTTTTCCAGCAATTTCTGTTTTGTTTCTGACTTCCAGCTTTCAGTCTTCAAATATTTTCCAACATGCCTTTATGTGCAGTGCTGCCTTTTTTGGGTGATGTAGGGCTGGCAAGTACTCGTACAGCATTTATGGACTGATGGATCCAGCCTTAGCAGGGGTTATTGTCACTGTTACTGTGATGCTATGAGGTGCAGCAAACCCAAGGCTAGCAGCAACTCCCTGAATGGCCTTGACTTGAAGAGATCTCAGCGGGTGGTCTCCTCAGGTTGCACAGGCTGGTACAGGAGGCCCAAAGTCTTTCGTCCTCAATGTCATTTCCTGTGGATGAGCGAGCTGCGTTCTTGGAGCTGCTGGGGATGTCCCAGACATTGTCACCAATCCCAGCTAGATGGTGGAATGGGACCTGCAACATGAAGTGGATGGCTATCCTGTCAAGGTGACTACTGCTATGAACTGTTACGCAAATGCATCCTTCCAAGGAGCCACTGGGGAAGTGTGAAAGATTTCGCTCCTCGACAAACAAATGTACCAAGGTTGTTAACAATGCAAATTGTGCCAGATCATTTCCCTGTGGTGAGTACAGTGCTGCAGCCCAGGCAGGAGGCTTTTGCAAAGTCACTGGCTTTTTCCCAGGGACATGATGCAATAGACTTCAGATAAGTTACACTGAAAGGATCATGTCACAATATGCTAAGCTTATCAGTAGAAAAGGCTTCCATTCCATCGATGTGCAATTCACTCGTGATCATTGGTGCCACATCTTGGAAGTACACATTCCGGGAGATGCCATGATGCCTATATTCCTGAGATCTCTCATGCTTCTGCTGTGTGTCAAAAATGGTTAACTGGGGACAGAGTGACCATGACAGACCAGACAGACCATGACTCCTTTACATAACTATCTGACTGATGCCGAGGTGGATATAATGCAGTGCACTTTTTGAGCAGGTCTGTGGCGGATCAGACCTGCTGAAGATGAGGTTCCGCTGCTTGAATCGATTTGCGGTGTCCTTGCAGTATTCTCTGCACAGAGTGTGCCACATAATCCCGGCACACTGTGCTGTGGACAGCTAGATGAGACAATGAAGGGATGTGGTACAGGCTAACAAACTGGGAGAGCAGGAGCAGTCTTCCAAGCCAGAGGATGGGGACATTGATTGCAGCAGTGTTGGACACTACATTGCTAGTCAGGACTTAATTGATACCCTGTTCCAGGAGATAAACTAATTCCACTGGTTGAGGATTCTAGAATGAGGCAACATAGTCTCAGAATTAAGGCTGAACAGTTCAAACAAGATGTTTTCAGAAGCACTTCTACATATAAGGGTTGTAGATGTTTGGAATTGTCTTCTACAAATGTCAGATGCTGGATCAGTTGTTAATTTTAAATCTGAAGCCGATTAATTTTTCTTCAGCAAACGTAATAAGGGATATGGGTAACAGGCAAGTATATGGATTAAGGATCAGCCGTGCTCTCATTGAATTGTGGAACAGGCTCGAGGAGCTGAATGGCCTAGTCCTGTTCCTATGTTTGTAAAATTCACTACGCCTAATGGAGAGAAACCTTTAATTGAAAGTCTCCAAAAATGACACTTAGCTAATTTCCAGTGAGATTTAGACCAATGTTATCTGCCCTTCTTCCATCAGCCTCAATGCCTTTGGCCCTTTTGATCTGGTTGCTAGTAGTTGACTCAAGGATAAGGAGTCTGTACAACACGAATCGAAACACGATAAAGTTTGAAGCTATCTCTTACCTTTCCATGTACCTCTTATTGATCTTTTGGTTTTTTTTGCACATGGACATTCACTGGATTACACTTGTCTGAACCTGCTTGCGCCACAACAGTGTATAAACACCTTGGGACCCACTCAGATCTTCACATAAAATGTTAAAGTGTTCTATGGGCTCACTGTCTACCGCTTGCGATTTAGTAGCCAGTATCAAGTAAGTCCAGGATTGTTTCACCAGAATCTTTTCTTTATAATCACTAATGCTGCCTCAGGTAAGTTGGACCTTTCAAATCTGAATTTGGAAGTCAGAGTTTGGGAGTGGTAGGTTATTGGCCTCAGAACATGAAGGTGTGTCCAATGAGTACAAAAATCACAAAAGGTCAGCCTGTAAGTACAGCAAATAATTAAAGCCGCAAATAGAATTTTGGCCTTTATTGCAAGTGGGATGGATTACAAAAATATGGAAGACTAACTACTGTTGTATGAAGAAGTGATGACACATGCCTCGAGAGTACAGTGTAGAGTTTTGCTCATCTTATTTAAGGAGAGATATGCTTTCATTGTGTGGAGGTACTGATGTTGGACTAGAGTGGACAAGGTCAGAAGTAACACGACACCAGGTTATAGCCCAACAGATTTATTTGAAATCTCAAGCTTCTGAGCGCTGCCCAATTGTCAGGTAAAGGACTGCTCTTCCATCACTCCCACCAACCACCCCTTCCCACTGTCCCATGGCACCTTTCTCTGCAACTGCTGAAGGTGTATGCCTGCCCATTTACCTCCTCCCTCCCAAGTATGCAAGGGCCCAAACATACCTTCCAGATGAAGCAGCACTTTATCTGCACTTCCCACAATCAAGTCTAATGGATTCGCTGCTCACAATGTGGTCTCCTGTACATCGGGGAAACAAAATGTAAACTTGGTGACCACTTCGCAGAACATCTACATTCTGCCTGCGAAAGAGAGCCTGTGCTTCCAGTTGCTTATCATTTTAACACACCACCCTGTTCCCTGGCCAACGTTTCTGTTTCTGGCATGCTGCAGTGTTCCAGCAAAGCTGGAAGAACAACACCTAATTTTCCGCTTGGAAACCCTACAGCCCTCCGGACTCAATATTGAGTTTGATAATTTTAGGGTCTAAACTCTCCCATGCCCTAGCTCTCTACCCCACACACCAGGCCTTGTCATGACATAGCCTACCATTACACACTACCTATTGTTTGCCAGTAACAGTCTCCATTAACAGCTCCTAGCCAGATTGTTATCAACTCCTTTGTTGTCCAACTGTTCTGCTCTGTCTTTGAGCTCAATTCCTACCTATCATTTAGTCCTTACCCCTTCCCCCTCCCACCTCATGCATATAAATCGGCATTTTCCTAGTCACCATCAGTTGCGAGGAAGGGTCGCCGGACCTGAAACGTTAACGCTGATTTTTCTTCACAGATACTGCCAGACCTGCTGAGCTATTCCAGCAACTTCTGTTTTCGTGCCTATGGGCTGGTTGCTTGGAAACTAAGAAGTTGACTGAGATGAGAATTGCCTTGTTGATGATATGTGGGCTAGAGAATAGAGAACTGCCCCTCCACTTCTCCGTACGTCTCCCTCAACTTTAATGGTTTGCATCGCCCTTAATGGGCTTTGCACATAAATTATTAAAGTGAAAACACTGGTAATTTACTGGTGGTGGTTAATAGATGAAAAAAAGTACCATGGGTGATTTGCTGATATGAGAAAAGGTATTCAGTTGTGCATTAGAGTATTCCTGGATATTGGGAGAAAAAAAAGGAACTGGTTATGTAAGATGATCAAAAACTTGAGGTTGCCAAGAGACAACTGGCCAATTCTTATGCCTGAAGAAGGCAGACTCAGCCAATCTGAACCCAATCTTGGGTAACGAGCACTGAGCAGGGTATAAGAACCTGCCCAACCTAATAGTGATCCAGCTCAGAATGAAGTTGTCTGATCAACTACTTTGAGACTGGAAAGAGAGAACTGATCACTCCCTCCATCCTTAACTCTTAGCTGACTCTAAGTCTGTCCCTAGCCTTAACCCTAACATCAGACACGTGGGCATGTAGTATAAGTCTTACTGAGTGTAGGTTTCTTTTTGAATGCCAAAAAAATGTGCAGAATATAAGTAGTAATTTGGAAGTCTTGAGTTGTTGTTACCAAGAGGAAATCTCCAAACCAAAAAAGCGATACTAACTTACAAGTTGTCAATTTGGTAGGTTATAACATGCATGTTCCTGAAGATAGTTGGACAAATTGAGAAGACAGTAGAATATACAAAGAAGGAAATTATGCTGAACTTTTACAAGACATTGTTTAAGTATTTCTGAGCACCATTCTTTATGGAGGTTGTAAAGACCTTGGAGAGTTGCACAGGAGATTTACTCAAATTGGGATCAGGGATGAAGGACTAGAAGTATATTGAGGGACTAAGAAAATTAAGTTATTCTCCTTACAATATGTCTAAATTGAAAGATTTTATAGAATACATAAATAGAAACAATTTCAAGTGAATGCAGGTCTCTAAGCTGAGGTTTAAATAGGAGGCAAAAGAATAAGCACTGAAATAAGTGAGTTGTTGTAGTATAGAGTGCTCTTCCTGAAAGAGTGGTGGAACCAGATTCAATGATAGCTTTAAGAAGGACACAATAAATACATTAAATGCAAAAAATGTTGGGCCGTGTGGAAAGAGCAGAGGAGTAGCTTTAAGTGGATAAGTCTTTCAAACAATGAGTAGTAGGCATGACTGGCTGCACAGTTTCTTCTGTGACCTATATTTTATCTAAGGTTCCATATGTCCCTGACATACAGGGCTGCACCATTTCCAAACACTTTCTGATCACACTGCACTCTAGATGTTATTCAGCTAAATGGCCTTTCTTGTTCTCGCCATTTCTTATATCATTTCTCATAACACACTTTGAACAATATACAGCTCTTTTTAATGGAAATGTTTGTAGACTGATGTTGTTCTTATTGCAATCGACTTACAAATGAAGTTGTAATCAACTTTCATTGATTATTGATTAATGTTGTGCAACATAACACTAAACATTAGCATGAATTACATCAGTCAACAATTACTTTGCTGATGTGTGTATTATTAGCTTTTTCTCCATTCACTTTGCTGATAGTCCAATTGTATTGAATGACCTCATTTATTCCAGAATTCCCTTTAGCTTTTGTTTTATTGTTTGACCTGATGATTAATTTACAAACTAAATAGCTACTGTTATATGCCCTGTATTCTTGGCAAGACAAATGACTTCCCCCTTGAGCTCCTTTAGTTTTTTTTAAGCTGTTCTTTCTAAGCAACAAACATGTAGGTTCAAAAATGTATTAACCACTCATTTTTCTGTAACTGGGCTAACTGCAAACCCTGCTCCTATGATGCTGCTTGACCTGCTGTGTTCACCCAGCCCCATGCTTGTTATCTCGGATTCTCCAGCATCTGCAGTACCTTTTATCTCTGATACAGTTTGGTGCTACATGTTCCAGTATATTTCAACCTCTACTGAACAGTACTGCTGTGTATTGCACTTTTTCAGCCATCTTGCTCTGCTGAACTGCTACCTTTAAAGAATCATATAATAGTTGCAGTGCTTAGGAAGGTATTTGGCCCATGACTTCTGTGCTAGCTCACTGTACAAGCAAATCAGCTAAGTTTACTCTCCTAGCCTTTTGTTATGGCTCTTGATTCTTTTCTATTCAGATAGTCATCCAATTCTGTGACTCAGCTGGTAACTCTTGCTTCTGAGTCAGAAGGATCTGAATTCAAGTTCTATTCCAGAGATTTGAGCACAAAATCTTATCTGCTATTCCAGTGCAACGCACAGGGACTAATGCACTGTCAGAGGTGCACTCATTTCCATGCAACGATAAGTCAGGACTTTCTCTGCCATCTTATGTGGACGCAAATGATTCTCTGGCATTATTTAGAAGAACAGCAGGTGGTTTATCCCTAATATGCTGGCCAAGTTTTATTTATCAGTCAGCAATACAATAACAGCAGAGTAAGAGGTCATTGTCACGTTGCTGTTTGTGGGAGATTGCTGTGTGCAGATTGTATGCAGTTTTCCCGATATTACAATGGTGACTAAACTTCAAAAGTACTTTATTTGCTATGAGGTGCTTTGGGACATGTGAAAGATTTGCTACATTAATGCAAGACACTTTATGTTAAAGTAATATGACATCAATAAGTTACAGGTATTAATTTATTTAACAAATGGAAATTCCTAGACAACCAGTAATTGTCTCTTTTCTCATTTGCTAAGCTAAAGCTGACTAGTCTGACACTTGGGCTGTAAAGAAGATACTTGTTGGTAGTGCTCAGCATTGTTTGCTTCTCTGCATTAATGCGTAAGGGGTTTGTATTTATGTCCCTTGTGATCATCAAGATATGGAATATCAAACCTTCATTACAGAATAATTTCCTCATTTAGGTTCTCTGAACTAACATCCACCTCCCATTAAACCTGCGTGAGTACTTTTTCTTCCCATTTTAATGATCGTTGTGGTAACATATACTGAGTTTATGGTCTGCTGTGTGCCATACACTTGATGTTGTGATTGATACTTTTGCAGAGCGCACCACATAAAAATATACCATTCCATTAGTCTGGGCTGGAATTTGAAGCAAGTCTTGGATGTGATAGACAGTAAACCAAACCACTAACCAACAATTGGATGTAATATATATTTCTGATTGACCGATTATAAATTGGAGGGTGATGTACTGACATGGACAGAGAACTGGACGGCAGGCAGGAAACAAACAGTAGGAATAAATGAGTCTTTTTCTGAGTGGCAGGCAGTGACTTGTAGGGTGCCGTAGGAATCAGTGCTTGGACTGCAGCTATTGCAAGATTTATTAAGGATTTGGATGTGGGAATGAAATGTAATATCTGTAAGTTTGCAGATTATATAAAGCTGGGTTGGAGGGTGAACTGTGAGGATGATGAGAGATGGTTCAGTGTGAATAGGTCAAGTTGAATGATTTGGACAAATGCATGGCAGATGGAGCACAATATAAATGTGTGGTTATTTACTATGGTAGCAAAAACAGGAAGGTGGAAGATTTTCTGAATGGCGATAGGTTGGGAAAAGTGGACCTGCAAAAAGACCTGGATGTCCTTGTACACCAGTCACTGAAAGTAAGCATGCAGGTACAGCAGGTAGTGATTTGGATATCATGTTGAAGTTGTACAGGGTATCGGTGAGGCCGCTTCTGGAGTACTGTGTCCAGTTCTGGTTGCCCTGTTATAGGAAGGATATTATTAAATTGAGGAGGGTTCAGAAAAGATTTACCAGGATGTTACTGGGAATAGAGGGTTTGAATTATAAGGAGAGGCCGGATAGACTGGGACTTTTTCACTGGAGGTTGAGGCGTGATTGTTTGGAGGTTTATGAAAGCATGAGGAGCATAGATACGGTGAATAACAAAGTTCTTTTCCCTCAGGGTGGGGGAGTTCAAAACCAAGGGGTATATTTTTAAGTTGAGAGGAGGAAGATTTAAAAAGGACATTTTTAAACACAGTGGTTAGTGTGTGGAATGAACTTCCAGAGGAACTGGTGGTTACAATGTTTAAAAGACATTTGGATAAGTACACAAATAGTGTAGGAGCGTTTATCCTGACCTGGGACAAAGACTCTGATACAATTTTAACCCCACTGCGAAGCCTCTTCCAAGGATGCCTACTCTGAGGAAGTTAGCCTCCTCCCTCCGGACAAATCTCAGGGGATCTCTCTCCCACTGCAACTCTCTCATAATCTCTTCGACCTTGAAACTGCTCAACCATGTCCTGAAGCAAACCAGGTACTACAGCCACATCACCTTTACCGGTCATGTTTGGACATTGAGCAGTTTTTCCGCCGCCCCCGCCTCTCCTCTCCACCTATCTTCTCCTCTATCCAGTTGCTATCCACCTCCCCTTCCCTATTTATTTCAGAACCCTCTTCCCCTCCCCCATTTCTGATGAAGGGTCTAGGCCCGAAACATCAAGCTTCCTGCTCCTATGATGCTGCTTGGCCTGCTGTGTTCATCCAGCTCTACACCTTGTTAACGCAGAAGGCAGGCAGGATCCAGGCAAGTGGAAGATGTTTATTCAAGCAGAAACTGGTTTATGCAGGGACAGGGTCAAAGGATCTTCCCTGAATCTGGCTTCAGAAGATAGATCAATGACACACCCTCTGCTTTACAAAGAAATACAGCTTTTTTTTTACATTTTATGTGACAGTAATCAAATGCGACGTATTCACTGTCTTTCCTTCTAATCCAAATGCTCAATTCTGTGGACACCTAATTAATAATGGGCACTTTAGTGGATGGCCCCTGTTTCCCATGATCTTATGGTATTAGCTAGGCATTGTAATCTCTAGGCCTTGGGATCTTTCTGTGCATCCTATTCATTCGCATTCCAAAAATTTAATGGCTACACTCCTTCAGGTCTTTCTCATGCTTGTTTTTCTGTAAGGACAGCTCGAATTCTATTACCCATTGTATTTTAGTGCTGTCTTTTATCGCATTCAGTTATGCCTTTTATCTTCCCCCTCTTCCAATTACATAATGTAAAAATAAAAAGTCAGTTAGTTTTAACTAATTGCTATAAGGTTAACTTCTGTTTTAAAGCTAATTGTAAGTGTAACATCATACAACTACGTCCATTGTCAGCATTTTGTAATTTATGGGTTGTGATCAATCTGTCTTGTTCAGGACATAAGAGGAGGTATCTCCTAAGGGTAGTTAATCTTCACATCTAAGCTTAAGTGTTTTTTTTTAAGGTTTGTATTATATTCTGGTTATGTATTGAAACCAACTTCTATGATTAGAGCATTTTTAGCTAGAAACTATTTAATATTGCTGGTGGCTTCAAAGAGGCAACTATTTACTACAGAATAACTTTAGCTGTTGTCCTTGCAGCTGTTTAAGGACCTAATCTGTCACTTGATGGTATTCGTTTACTGGGAAAATCACCCTTTCATTAATAAGGCTGGAATTCGTCATTTATCCGTCCTAAGGCATCCTTTTATCAGAGTTGTCTCGGAAGGGAACATACAGCATTCTTTTACTGACCTGCTAGCGGTTCTGTTCAAAGGTACCATTGTATTTTACTGTGTGAGCAGGCTGATTAGTTTTGCTTAGTATCTGTCTGCCATCTTGTAAGCAGGCATGGGCTGCTCAGTGTGTTCAGTTACAAGTCACCTTACATAGCCAGGTACACGTCATCCCTACAAATAGGAAATGTTTGGAGTGATATGGGCCACACACAGGCAGGTGGCTCTAGTTCAGTTTGGGAATATGGTTGGCATGGACTGGTTAGACCGAAGGGTCTGTTTCCATGCTGTATGACTCTATGACTCTGACACTAAAAGCAAATGATATATAGGCATTCATAGCAAAAGGATGTGAATACCGGATCAGAGATTGCTTGCTGCAATTATACAGGACCTTGGTGAATTAACCCTGGAAGATCGGGTGCAATTTTTGTCTCCTTACCAGAGGAAGAATGTTCTGGCCATGGAGAGAGTGCAACAGAGGTTTACCAGACTGATTCCTGTGATGTATAGAGATTGATTAGGACAATATTATTTGGAGTTTCATGAGGAGGGATTTAGTAGAAATGTATCAAATTCTAATTGACTAGACAGGATAAATACAAGAAGGATGATCTTGATGAGTGGGAAATCTAAAATCAGAGGTTCCTGTTAAGGATACAGGGTAGGCCATTTGGGACTGAGATGAGTAGAAAATTCTTCACCCAGCCTGTGAAATCCTTTGCGACTGAAAGTGGTTGGGGCCAACACGTTGAAAGTTTTCAAGAAGGAGATAATTCATGGAGCTAAAAGAATCAAAGGGTCCAGGGTGTAAGTGGTAACATTAACTCTTTGACTCCCCTATGCTAATACCACCCTTTAGGACTCAGTTGAATTTTGTTTAATGATGCATATAGAATCCCTACAGTGTGGAAACAGGCCCTTCAGCCCAACAAGTCCATACTGACTTTTCACAGGTCGGCGCAACATTGAGGGCCGAAGGGCCTGCACTGCTCTGTTTTCTAGCCTGCACATCTTTGGACCGTGGGAGGAAACCAGAGGAGACACAGGGAGAATGTGCAAACTCCACACAGACAGTCACCTGAGGGTGGAATTGAACCCAGGTCCCTGGTGCTGTGAGGCAGCAGTACTAACCACTGAGCCACCATGCTAGTGCCTATTAAATGGCGGAGTAGGCCCAAAGGGCTGAATGGCCTTTTCCTATTCCTATTTTCTACGTTTCTATGCAAATAAGAAGCTTCAGTCTCCATTTTATGTCTTTCCACATTCGTAGGATACTGTTCAGCAAATTTCAAAACATCACGAAAGTCTGTTAGTTGTCTATTTTATACATGAATCAAGATTTTATCATAGTATATCTCAGATCATTTTATTCAGGGATTTTCCATGGTGAATTGTAAGATTTGCATTTTTAATTGCAAATGTTTGCCTTGTTAAGAAGTTGACAGTTTGTATCATTAAATTATGTTAAATTATCATTTTTCCCCTGCCTCAGTGCACATGCTGCTGAAATCCTAATTCATACAATTTCTACAGTGGTAAATTCCCGTACACTTGGCTGATCTCTCATATTGTGCCTGCTGTAAACTTAAGCCTATCCAAAGAGCCACCCTTGCTATCTTGCTTCATGCCCTATTCACTCACAGCCTGTGCTACATTGACTCCAGGTCAGCCCTGCCTCAATTGAAGAATTATTATCTCTAACTTCAAATCTTTGCATGAACTCATCCCTGTTTAGTCCTAGTATCCTCTGAAATGTCTGTACTTCAATTCTGATTCCTTGCACTTTCCAAATTTTAAACATTCCAACAATGGGATCGATGTTTCAGCTGCTTAGGTCCTAAACATTTGTTATTCTGCTTCACCTTTTCTTAATATGCCTCTCAAAATTAACTCTTTGACCAACATTTGACTTCCCTATACTGATATCACCTTTCAGGACTCAGTTGAATTTTGTTTAATGATGCTCCTGTGAATCAACTTTGGACGTGTTTATATTTTAATGCTGCTACATGAATGCCAGCTGCTGTTATGTAGCATTGTTTCCCATATGTTACATCCATACAAATTTCTTTGGATTATTCCATTGAACTTCAAAGTTGGACAATTTCATATAAATTCTACTGCTTTTCCAACTTCAATAACAGTATCCAGAACTATTGGAGTATTGCAGAATTACTAGAAATATCCCTGTGGAAATCCATAAGGGATTCAAACATAAGTGCAGCCTTCTACTGAAGTGGGAATAAAGCGTGTGAGATAATTGGATCAGGGCGAGCAGAATAAATGCACCCAACAATTTGCTGTGGGCTAAAAACCTGGGTCCTTGACCTAACCTTTGAAATCTGGTTCTAAGCTCAACCAGTTGGGGTGAATGTCACCTTGCACTCTTGTCAACTTGTAGGTTCGATATAAATTATTTGAGTGGTCTCAATGCAAGACCTAATAATCAGAGGCTTACTGCACTGAAAATCAACGATTGCATTATCACTAATTGATTCAGGCAGTCACAAGGTCATCTTCCTTGGTTACAAGGATAATAAATGATGGAAATATAAAATACAACATTGATATGATGGTGTAGTCTTCTGAGGCTTGGGTTAAGGTATCTTTTAGGTCAAAGTAGAGGAACTTGGATCTCATTGTGCTGTGGCTGATTCAGGAAGAGCTGAATCTTTATGCTGGATGCTCAAAATGGTCTATTGTGATTTGCAGAAAATAATCATCCAAAGTATATAAATAGTGTGAATTTGACAGTAAGCACTGGACATTCAATTTTCTGTCTGACAGATAAAACATACAGTGACAAAATAATGTTCAGAAATGTAGGAAAAAAGGGAAAAAAATGATAGAGAAGGCAGGTGTCAGCAATCTATTTGAACAGAGCATGACTTAATCTGACTGATTTGACAGCAGCAGACATTTGAGTGACAACAACTGTGAAAAATACTGTATGAACAAATATTTCATGAACACCTTGAAGGTGTTTAATTGGGCAGCCAAATTTGCAACTAGGATCAATAGAGAATTAAATATATTAATTAAAAGCCTCTGAAGGTTTAATACATCTATTTACTCAAAGCCTGTATTTTATCTGTCTGCATGTAATAGAGCTATAACCTTTATGTGTTAAGAACAATGAATGACAGGCAGACAACTTATATCATCATTTATAAACATTTAAAGGTCTTACACTATTCCATTTTAAGTACATTAGAAAAAAATGGTCTTTTCCAGCCTACATCCTCACTTCCTCTTGTTTTACGTGAACGATGTCTGTTAATAGATCAAGGAGATAAATTTACTTTTACATAAGGGGAGGCAATTGCCTAGTGACATTATCATCAGATTATTAATCCAGAAACTGAGCTAATGTTCTGGAGATCCAGGATTGAATCCCACCACTGCAGATGCTGGAATTTGAATTCACTGAAACATATCTGATATTAAGAATTTACTGATGACCATGAAACCATTGTCAAATGCTGGTAAAACACATTTGGCTCACGAAAGTCCTTAAGGGAAGGAAACCTGCCGTCCCCACCTGGTTTCACCTACATATGTCTCCAGACTCACAGCAATATGGTTGAGTCTCAACTGCCTTCTGAAATAGCCTAGCAAGCCACTCAGCTGTATTAATCACTGCAAAGTCTCAACAGAGAAATTAATACAGATGGACTACCTGGAACAAAAACAAAGTTGCTGGAAAAGCTCAGCAGGTCTGGCAGCATCTGTGCAGGAGAAAACAGAGTTAACGTTTCGGGTCCGGTGACCCTTCCTCAGAACATCTGCCGTTGCCTACCTGGCATTGACTCAGGCACTGGAAAAAAAACAACAGAAACAGCCTGTCAATGCTGCAAAGTCCTCCTTACTAATATCTAGGGCAGGACAGGCCCAGTAGAGATGATGGCATAAGTGGCATACATTCAGGAGGAAGTTGATCTGGGAGTCCTCAATATTTACTCTGGACCCCATGAAGACTCATGGCTTCTGGTTAAACATGAGCAAGGAAACCTGCTGCTGATTACCATTTATCGTTTCCCTTCCCCTGGCCAATGAATCAGTACTCTTCCATGTTGAACAGCACTTGGAGGAAGCACTGATGGTGGCAAGAATGTAAAATGTACTCTGATTTCACCAAGTGTGGCTCAGCAGAAGCACTACTGATTGAGCTGGTTGCATCGCAAAGGACATAGCTGCTGGACTGGGTCTACAGCAGGTAGTGACAGAACCAACAAGAGAGAAAAATATACTTAACTTCATCTTTACCAATCTGCCAGCTGCAAGTGCATCTTTCCATGACAATATCGGTAAGAGTGACCACTGCATTGTTCTTGTGGAGACCAAGTCCCGCTTTCATATTGAGAATAACCTCAATTTTGTTGTGTGGCACTATCACTGTGTTAAATTGGACAGACTTTGATCAGATCTAGCAGCTCAAGACTGGGCATCCACGAGGTATCTATGTGCCATCAACAGCAGCAGAATTGTACTCTAGCATGCCTGGGCAGCAAGTGATAGGTAGAACGAAGTGATCCCGCAACAGTGGATCAGATCTAAGCTCTGCAGCGTACATCTAGTCGTCAATGATGGTAGATAGTTAAACAGTTCACTGGAGGAAGAGGCTCCATAAAAAGCCCCTTCTTCCACTATGGAAAAGCACAACACATCAGTGCAAAAGATAAGCATTTGCAGCAATCTTCAGCGAGATGTATCAAGTAGATAATCCATCTCAACCTTCACCAGTGGTCCCCAGCATTAGACATATCAGTCTTTAGCCAATGTGATATCCATGTGATATCAAGAAATGGTTGGTGGCACTGGACACTGCAAAGACTCTGGACCCTGACAACACTCTGGCAATAGTGCTTGAAGACTTGTGCTCCAGAACTTGCTGTACCCAGGCTTTTCCAGTACAGTCACAACACCAGTGTCTACATGACAATGTAGAAAATTGTCCAGGTATGTCCTGTACTCAAAATGCAGGACAAACCCAACCTGGCCAATTATCATCCCCTCAGTCTACTCTCAATCATCAGTAAAGAGATAGATATAGTCATCAACAGTGCTATCAAGCAGCACCTGCTCAGCAATAACCTGCTCAGTGGCATCCAATTTGGGTTCCACCAGGACCACTCCACTCTTGACTTCATTACAGCCTTGGTTCAAACATGGACAGATGACCTGAATTCCAGAGATGAGGTAAGAGTGATAGCCCTTGACATCAAGGCCACATATGATTGAGTGTAGCATCGAGGAGCCCAAGCAAAACTAGAATGAATGGGTATTGGGGGCAAACTCTCTGCTGGTAGGAGTCATACCTGGCACATAGGAAGATGATTGGAGGTTAGTCATTTCTGCTCCAGGACAATTCTGCAGGAGTTCTTCAGGGGATTGTCCTAGGCCCAAGAATCTTCAGCTGCTTCATCAGGAACCTTCCCTTCATCATAAGATCAGAGGTCAGGATGTTCGCTGATGATAGCACAATATTCAGCACTATTCATGACTCCTCAGATACTGAAACAGTCCATGTTCAAATGCATCACAATCTGGACAATATCTAGGCTTGGGCTAACACATGATAAGTAACATTCACGCCACATGAATGCCAGACAATGGCTATCTCCAATAAGAGACAATCTGACCACCTTGACATTCAATGGTGTTACCATCACTGAAACCATCATCGACCAGAAACTCAACTGGATTTGCCAAATAAACAAAGTGGCTATAACAGCAGCTCAGAGGCTCAGAATATTGTGGCGACTAACTCACCTCCTGACTCCCCAAAGCATGTCCACCGTCTGCAAGGCACAAGTCAGGTGTGCGGTGGCATACTCCCCAGTTATATGGATGGGCGCAGCTTCAATAACCGTAAAGAAGCCCGGTTAATTCGCACCACATCTACAAGCATCTATTCCCTCTACCAATGACGCTTAGTTGTAACAGTGCATGCTATCTGCAGGATGCACTGTAGAAATTCACTAAAAGATTCTTAGACAGCATCTTCCAAACCCACAACCACTTATATTTAGAAGGACAAGGGCTGCGGATACATGGGAATACCACGACTTGCAACTCTACATCCATACCACTGACTATCCTGACTTGAAAATATATCACCGTTCTTTCACTAGCACTGAGTCAACATCCTGGATTTCCCTTCCTAAGTGCATTTGGGTCAACCCACAGTAGGTGGACTGCAGTGGTTCAAGAAGACAGTTCACCATACCTTCTTAAGGGCAGCTAGGGACTGGCAATAAATGCTGGCCAGGCCACAATGCTCACATCCCAAAAGTGAAAACCCATTTCAGTTAACTGTAGCTGCCTCAGCTGATAAATCAGTGCTCATGGACTGAGAGTGGCAAGGTTGCAGAATGTACTCTGGTGGGGGATTTCAATATCGGCAAGCAAGAGTGGCTGGACAGCAGCCATTCTGATTGTGTTGATCAAGTTCTTAAGGACGTTGTGTCTCTGTCAGGTGGCAAGGGAACCGACAAAACGGAAAAACATACTTGACCTCATCCTTAACAATCTTCTGGCTGCAGATGTACCTGTCCATGACAGTATTGGTAAGAGCGACCACTACATAGTCCTGCCTTTACACAGAAAATACCCTCCGTCATGTCATGTGGCACAATCACATGCTAAATAGGGCAGACTTTGACCAGATTCAAGAATTCAAGGTTTGTCATCCATGAGGTGCTGTTGGCTATCAGCAGCAGCAGAATCATACTTCAGTATAATCTGCAACCTTTAGCCCAGCATTTCCCCCAGTCAATCATTACCATCGACTCAGGGATCAACACTAGTTCAATAAGGAGCAGCATTGGCCATACCTAAGAAAGAGGGGAAGGTACAAAACAGAACTACTTTTATGCCACACAACATAAGCAGCAATTGATAGACAGAGCTAGGTGTTCCACAACCAACAGATCAGATCAAAGCCCTTCAGTTTTGCCCTATCGTGTAGTGATTGTTGGTGGACAATTCAACAACTCATGTAGGAAGAGGCTTCACAGATATTCCCACCCGTAACAATAGGGAAGCCTTGGTCATCAGTGAAAATGATAAGGCTGAAGGGTTTGTAACAGCCTTCAATCAGAAGTGCTGAGTGGATGATCCATCCTCCTTCAGAGGCCCCTAGCATCACAGATGCCAGTCTTCATCTAATTGGATTCCCTCCATGTGATTTTAAGAAATGGCTGGAAACAGTGGATACTGCAAAGGCTATGGACCCTGACAACATTTCAGCAATAGTGCTTGTCTCCATATCTTGCTGCATCCTAGCCAAGCTGTGCCAGTATAGTTACAACATTAACACCTGCCCAACAATGTGGAAAATTGTCCATCTGTGTCTTTTACACAAATCTAACCAGCCATTTATAGGCCTATAAATCTACTCTCGACCATCAGGAAAGTGATGGGAGGTGACAACAATATGCAAACAGACAGCATCAGTTCCGCAATAACGTGCTCAGTGACACCTAGTTTGGGTTCTGCCGATGCCACTCAGCTCCTGACTTCATTACAACCTTGGTTCAAAATGGACAAAAAAGCTGAATTCCAGAGATGAGGTGAGAGTGACAGCCCTTGACATCAAGTTTGCATTTGACTGGTTATGGCATCAGGGAGCTCTGGAAAAACTGGAATCAATGGGTATCAGGGAGCAAACTATCTATTGGTTGAAGTCATACCTGGCATGTAGGAAGATGGTTGTGGTATTAGAGTTTAGTCATCTCAGTTCAGGACATCTCTGCAGGAGTTCCTCAGTGTAGTGTTCTGGACCCAGCTATCTTCAACTGCTTCATCAATAACCTTATGTACATCATAAGGTCAGAAGTAAAGTGTTTGCTGTTGATTGCATAATGTTCAACAGTATTTGTGAGTCCTCAGCTGTGGACAGTCCATGTCCAAATGCAGCAAGACCAGGACAATATCCAGGCTTGGGCTACGTTGGAGGAGAGATATCAAAGAGGAATCTTCAGTCTCCTGTTTAGTAAAACAAATTGACTTTTATTCAGATAACAAGGTGTGGAGCTGGAGGAACACAGCAGGTCAGGAAGCATCACAGGAGCAGGAAAGCTGACGTTTCGGGTCGGGACCCTTCTTCAGAAGACCCTTCTGAATATATCCAAATTCTATAAAGTAATTTATATTCCCTACTAACCTTATTAAAAACAATACAAAAGGAAGCTAATTTCGACCAACTGTTATAAAATTTGCAATTGAGTTCTAAAATAGTTGTATAGTCACACATAATGTCATAATTCTTTAACCAGGCTAACAAATTGGGGACAACTTCTCTCTCACATGACCCTGGGAGATCTCAAACACAGTGTCTCTAAATTGCAGCTACGGTTTACAACCCCTGCTATTTGCATGCTGCATATTGTGTTTAAACCAGAAGGTTTATTCTTGATTAATCTTACTGTCTCCATTCTAAACCAAAGTTTTTTACACCATAAGACAGCATCTATTGGAATTCCATTGATGAGATGAAATTCAGTCACTTGCACAGCTTTCCCAAGTCATTAACAGAAACTATTTGGATTCTGAAGGTATAATAGGACATTACCTCATGGCCACCATTATCTTTTAATTTGTCTCTACTTTATTTCCATCTATGGATGCAAGGATCTACACTTAAGCTGCATTTGTTAATTTCTCCACAGTCACAATGACAGTGGATTATGACCTTTCTATATCCCCACCCCCCACCTGTTGTTTTAGAGGTTATCTATTTGCACCATTTGCTGTTTCTGCCCTGGTTGACAGCAGGATTTTTTAAAAATCTAAGTATCTTTTTATCCTTTTAGGGGTATTCTTTATCAAAATGCTTATGTGTTTAGAGCTGCCTGACTGCAGAAAACTGATTAAGCTCCCCTGTCTTTTCGTCTCACTGGCACCCTTTACGACTGCAGTGGGATCTTTCATTATCTCATCCAGTAACTGTATGGAAACCACAAATCTGGCTGTGAACATCTGCTGTATGGAGCTGCCAACTTCTTTCGTCTATCTTATGTCAGCTAAAAGAGGGCCATTTTGTCAATTTTAGTCATAGGCGGCTACAACAGGCTAAAATGTGGCAAATAACATTTACACTGTACAAATGCCAGGCAATGACCATCTCCAAGAAGAGAGAATCTGACCATTGCTCCTATTCATTGGTGTTACCATCACTGAAATCCCTGCTATCAAGCTCCTGACCATTGACCAGAACTGAACTGGAGTAGACATATAAACACAGTGGCTACAAGAGCAGGTCAGAAGCTAGGAATATTCCAGCAAGTAACTCATCTCCTGACTATCTAAAACCTATCCACCATCTACAAGGCACAAGTCAAGAGTGTGATGGAATACTTCCTATTTGCATTGATAAGTGCAGCTCCAGCAACACTCAACAACCTTGACACCATCTAGGACTCAGCAGCCCACTTGCCTGGCACCACATCCACTCTCCCCACCACCAACGCTCAATGCCATGTATAAGATGCACTATTGAAATTCACCAAGGTCTCTCAGCGCATTCTAAAACTATTACCTCTTCCATGTAGAAGGACAATGCAGAAGATACATGGGAACACCACCACTTCTCCAAGTTCCCTTCCAAGCCACTCACAATCCTAACTTGGAAATACATCACCATTCCTTCAGCATCATGGCTCAAGATACTGCAACTCCCTCCCTTACAGCCTTGTAGTTATGACTACAGCACATAGACTGCAGCAATTCAAAAAGACAGCTCGCCACCACTTTTTCATGGGTTACTGGGGTTGGTCAATATATGCTGTCCCAGCCAGTGATGCCAATATCCCATGAATTAATATAAAACAAAATGTATTCACTTTATTCTAAACATGATATTAATGCAGAACTTCTGAATAAAATTCATCCTGACACCTCATCGGAAGAACAGATACAATAGTAATGTGTTTAGCTTCAAAGAAGTAGCTGCAACTCACAAGACAAATTCAGTTGTACGCAAAGCTACTTTTTAAACATAAATCACAAGGAGGGATTGCTAAAATCAATGTTTAATTGATTTTTCTATGTTCCTTCTTCCTCTTTGTATTTTGATATTGCCGTTTTTCAATACTTTGTGCAATAAACCATTTCTTTTTTGATTGAAGGGTTTAGACAGGTGATTCTGAATTCTTCCAGAAGTGATTTGAGATTACATTCTTCAAGGTGTTAGTAGAAACTGAAGTAGTAGAAACTGATTTGCCGTTTGACTTCTCACTTATATTCAGCTCATGGCAGGAGGAACAGACTGCCCAGCAAAAAGACCAGCTAAAATGAAAGGGAAGAGTTGCTGCTTTTGTGCAATCAGGAAACTGTGCACAAATTGTATCATATTTCCAGAAGTGAAGTTACTGTTCAGGTTTATGTCTAAATAATTCGCATTATCTAATAAAATCCCTTTGGTGCCCAGCACAATTCTGTCTGGTTTTACAACATAACTCTTGCTGTTTGTGTTCAAGATTTTAGTTCATGTATTTGATGATGATAACCTGCTATAGTTTTATTAACATAGCAGAAAAATGGTTTAGTCATAAAAAATGGGCATCTTTAATAAGTGCTGCTATCAACGAATAACCTGTAAAATGACCTAAAAAAGACCTGTACTAAGTTATTATTTGTTTCAGACAATGTGCACTGGATTGTTTTCTTGCAGAAGTAACATATTTTTGGCCACAGTAAATTCTATAATCTGCCTGCCGGTGCCCATGCACTGAAACAAAAACTCAATTTGAATCACAATTGAAATTAAAATTTGATTTTCCTGCATCCTATTTCCAGTACAGTTTTGTCTCCAAAATCCTTGAACACGTTTTCCCCTCCAAAATCCTCACCCATGTTTCTTGGAAGTCTATGCTTGATTCCTTACTCGCTACTGATTTATCAAAATCACAAATGACATTCTGTGTGACTGTGACATTGGTTAACTACCACTGCCCATCCTTCATGACCAGTCTTCATCCGTTGACATGGTTATCAAACCATCCTACAACAATTCCCCACTGTAGTCCAGCTGGGTTAGACAATTTTAACTTGATTACATTCTTACCTTTCTGATCACAGCCAGGACATCACTGGCAATGATTTATTCTCCTGCTTCCATGCAGTTATCTTTGCTATTCCCCAAGGTTCTATCTTTAGCCCTCTCCTATTTCTCAACTACATGCTACACCTTGCTGACATTATTTGAAAGTGCAATATTAGTTTCCATATGCAATTTGACAACATACGGTTTACGTCACCAGCGCTTCTCGATTCGTCCACTATGGCTAACTTATAGGAACACAGGAACATGAGTAGGCCATTCAGTGATTTGAGACTGTGTCACCATTCAATGAGATCATTGCTGATCTGTGGCCTAACTCCATATACCTCCCTTAAGCCCGTATCCCTTAATATCTTTGCTTAACAAAACTTTATCAATCTCAGATTTAAAATTGACAACAAATCCAGCATCCACTGCCATTTGTGGAAAAGAGTTCCAAGTATCTACTACCCTATGTGTGTAGAAGTGCTTCCTAACATCTCTGCTGAATAGTCTGGCCCTAATTTTTAGACTATGCCCCCTAGTTCCAGAGACTTCGGCAAGAGGAAATCGTTTAGTGTTATTTACCCTATCTTTTCCTATTAATATCTTTAAAAATACAATCGGATTCCCCCTTAACCTTCTAAATTCCAGGAAAAAAAAGGGCCTAATTTGGATAATCTCTCCGCAGAACTCCTGATTTCCAAGTGTCATTCTCATAAACCTACAATGTACTTCCTCCAAGGTCAATATTTCCTTCCAAAGGGATGTGATGCAGGTCTGCTCACAGTACTCCAAGTGGGATCTAACCATGATTTTGTGTAGCTGCAGCATAACTTCTGCATTGTTGTTCTCTAGTCCTCTAGATATAAAGGTCAACATTCTATTAGCCTTCTTGATTATTTTCTGCACCTGTCTGTTGCATTTTAAAGATTTATGCACCTGAACCCCCTATCCACCAAGTCTCTTTGGACATCCAATGTATTTAACTTCATACCATGTAGAAAGTACATTGATCTATCCTTTTTTGGTCAAAAAATGGATAACCTCACATTTACTTACATTGAACTCCATCTGCCAAAGTTCTGCCATTCACTTAGTCTATCGATATCCCTTTGTAATTTTATGTTATCATCCACACTGTCTACAATGCCACCTAACTTATTGACATCGGGAAATTTCTATGTCTTTATCCAAGTCATTAGTAAATAGTATGAATAACACAGATCCTCAAAGACACCACTGTTGCTATTCTGTCAATTTGAGTACTTACAAATTGTCATTACTTTCTGTCACGTGTCACTGAACCAAATTCCCAGCTGCATCAGTAATTTGCCCTCAATTCCAAAGACTTCTACTTTAGCTAACAATCGCTTATGTGGGACTTTATCAAGTGCCTTCTGGAAGTCTGTAGACATTCCCTTGTTCACTATCTCAGTCATCTGTTCAAAATTTCATTGGGGTTTGTCAGGCATTACCAATGTGTCATGAATCCGTGCCGGCTCTCCCTGGTTAACTAAAAAATTGCACAGTTAAGTGACTCCATCCTCGATTGTAAACTGCAGCAATTTCCAAGCACCATAGATAGTAGGCTAACTAGTCTGTGATTCTCTGGTTTTCTTCTTTTGCCCTCCTCATAAAGCATGGAGTGACGTGCAATTTTCCAATCCAGAGGGACAACTAGGGAACATCTAGAGAACCTTGAAAGATTATAGTTAGGGTGTATATAATGCGCTCCCCTATTTGCTTTAATACCCTTGGATGAAAACCGTAGGGTCCTGAGGATTTGTTATTCTTAAATTCTATTAATTTCCTCATTACTGATTTCCCCACCTTGCTAACCTATATTGCTCACAGTAAATCAAATTCTAAACTTTAAAATTATCACTCATCAGAAATTCCAAAGAAATTAATAGAGGATCAGTGACAGGGTCTAAATAAAATTAGCTGAAGGAAATTGTCCAAAATGAAGAAATTACCAGAACTGAAGAGCGACAAATTCTCAGGACCTAATGGGTGTTAAAGGAGGTAGGAGAGCACGTTGCTGATGCTCTAATCATAATCATTCAAAGTTTCCTGGATTTAGGAGTTGTACCTCTGGATTGGAAATTTGCTCATGTTGCCCTGCTGTTTAAGTTGGGTGAAAGAGGAAAACCAGGGAATTATAGACCAGTTAGCCTAACATCTATGGTGGGGAAATTGTTAGAGTCTATAATCAAGGATAGGGTAACTGATCGCCTCGAAAAATTTCAATTAGTCAGGGAGAGTCAGCATGGATTCATGCAGGGTAGGTCATGCCTGACAAACCTCACAGAGTTTTTGGAAGAAGTGAATAAGCTGATGTACAGAGGTAAGTCAATGGATGTTGTTTCTGTGTTCATCCAGAAAGCATTTCATAAAGTCCCACACAAGACTGTTAGCTAATGTGGAAGCCCATGGAATTAAGGGCAAGTTACTGACATGAATAGGAAATTGGTTGAATGGCAGGAAACAGAGTTGCAATAATGGTTAAGTATTCAAACTGCCAGGATGTGGCCAGTAGTGTACTGCAGGGATTTGTGTTGGGGCCTCTATTATTCATAATATTGATTAACAACTAGGATAATGGCATAAAAAGTCAAGTATCCAAATTTGCTGACAACATAAAATTGGGCAGCATTGTATGCAGTGTTGAAGACAGCCTAAAATTACAACAGTATATTGATAGATTAGGTGAATGGACAAAGCTGTGGCAGATGGATTTTATTATAAGCAAGTGTGAGTTTATCCATTTCTGACCGATAAAGGATAGATCAGTCTTTTTTTCAGAAGGCACAAAGTTAAATACAGCAGATGTCCAAAGAGATTTGGGGCTTCAGGTGCATAACTGTTTAACTTGCCACAAACAGGTGCAGAAAATAGTCAAAATGGCTAATGGAATGCTGGCCTTCGTATCTAAAGGGCTGGATTATAAGCATGCAGATCTTATGGTGCAGTTATACAAAACCCTAGTTACATTTGGAATACTGTGAGGACATCTGGACACCACATCTTAGGAAGGATGTATTGGCCCTGAAGGGAGTTCAATGCAGGTTTACAAGAATGACACCTCGACTTCAGGGGATTTTGATTTTATTTGATTGATTTATTATTGTGACATGTACTGAGATACAGTGAAGAGTATTGTTTTGTGTGCTAACCAGACACATTTTACCTTACATAATTAGGAGGAGATTAGACAAATGCAGCCTCTATCCTGCAGAATTTATAAGGTTAAGGGTGATCTAATCTTCAAGCTATTAAGAACAAAAGACAGAGTAGATAAAGGTGCACAATTTCCACAGATTGAAGACGCTCGAACCAGGGGGCACAATCTAAGAATTAGGGCCAGGCCATTGGAGAGATGTTAGAAACCACTTTTACATGCAAACAGTAGTGGTGATTTGGAACTCTCTTCCTCAAACAGAGATCGAGGCTAATTCAATTGTTGAATTTAAATCTGAGAGAGACAAATTTTTATTAAGCAAAATATCAAGGGATATGGGCTCAAGGCAGCCATATAGAGTTAGGTCACAGATCAGCTGTGATCTTATTGAATAGCGGAGGAGGATAGAGGAGCTGAGTAGCCTACTCCTATTCCTAAATTGTTATGTTTTCAAGTCTCTTTGTAGCCACTCCCCAACTCCAATCATATCGTTTCTGTCAGATTCACAACTGTCCAAGATATCTGTGTTAACCTATTTTTGGCCTCCGAAGCATTTCCGATCATAATCACTTCACCATTAGTAACTGGCGCTTTGGATGCCTGAGCCCCAGTATCTGGAATTCCCTTGGTACACCTTTCCATCTTTCTACTTCACTCTCTTCCTTTAAAACTGGCTAGAATCTACCTTTTGATGAACCATTTGGTCATGTTGCTCAGTATTTTATGGAGCTCAAAGTGATACTTTATTTTTTGAAACTGCTGTGAAGTACCTTGTGAAATTTCATTATGTTGATGGTGGCTAAATGCAAGTTGCTGTTGTGGCGAGTAATCTTGCAAATGGCCGTTACTATGCTCACTGAAAGATTTGTATTGATATAGCATCTTTCAAAACCTCAGGAAGTCTCAATGCCCTTTATAGTTAATGCATCAATTTTGAAGTGTAATTGCTGTTGTAATGCTGGGAATCTTTTTATTACAATCTGGGTGTATGCCCAGTTTTGTGGGTGAGAATGACATTCAGTGTTACTAAAGCAGCATTAAGGGTTGCAAGGACTCGATTTATGCCTGATGTAATTTGCATTTAAAATGCCACAATCTTTTGGTTTGTTTGGCCAATTTCAGCCGGATTACACAGATAAAACCAAAGCAAATAAATGGAAATTCTAGGTCTGAGAGTTCACGGTACTGCAGCTGTAGGGATAAGGTGCAGCTGCCACTCTGACGTGATGTTTTCAATTATTTATCGGTATTAGACATGTAACGTGCACCAGTTTCTAGAAATATTTCACACACTGGTTGACTCACTTCTTCATATGGTATACTGTACAAAAATTTACAATTTTAGCCACACTGGAATTAAGTTGAATTTGTACGCACAGGCATTATCTTTTCAAAAATTCTCTTTCACTTTATTGTGTTCGAATCTATGTAATGTACATATCAAATGTATTGAGTTCTAAAAAAAATTAAAGCCTCTTTTCTGCAGGTTCAGTAACCACTGACAATCTTTTACTTAGAAAAATGCAAACACCTACTAGCCTTGTTTAGAATTAGGCATTTGCCTGACATGGGCAGATGATTATTTTGTGAAGGGGGTGGTGACATTTCAGTGTTGGTTATACAGCCAAATCCCCTGCAAAATCTGTGTCAGAAAATGATATTGAAATAACGTCGTATGCATCAAGCCATAATGCTGATTAGAACATAAATATATTCACCAGTTCCCAGCTAATTCGATGTGGGAATTCTGTTTATCCTAACGTCCTTTCGGTTTATCAGGATTTTTGTCAAGTGATCATTAACTGCTGGTAAAGATAGTAATGATCAGTTGTAATCAGAATGTGAAGCCAGATATTGATCAAGCAGTTTCAAAGAAATATTACATTTTCTTTACTGTTCAATTAGAATAATCATGTAGACTCAGTCAGGTGGATGAAATTTTCATGACCCACGTGGGGTACTTTTCAAAAAAAAATTAAAAGCTTTCTGTTCGTTTCATTTGCAATTCAAAGTGCTTATCACCGTCGTATTTATTTTGAATGCTGTATGTACTGTATAATGGGTAGAATATCCCCTGTCCTAAACTTATTGTGGGAACTGGGGAGAAAGTTAGGAAAAACATGTGAGATGGCTAACGAGGAGCTTCTCAATGTCAAGACCAAAAGTCCCCCTTTCTGACCGACTGTTGAATTGCAAGACAATGCTCTCTCTAGTGATAACAGAGTGTGGAGCTGGAGGAACACAGCAGGCCAGGCAGCATCAGAGGAGCAGGAAAGCTCAGCTGCCTGATGGTGCCTGGCCTGCTGTGTTCCACCAGCTCCACACTGTGTTATCTCAGACTCCAGCATCAGCAGTTCTTACTAGCTCTCTCTAGTGAGTAGTGTGAGGCCCATTTGTATGAATAAACTCTCAATATTATGTAACCTTGTCTTATTGGTATGCAGTTTCTTATTCTCCCACCAGCCACACTGAAACAAGACGTGACAATATCCAACATGAAAGTTAGGGGAGTAACTTGGCAGCTCCACTTTGTCGCGTGTTCCTCCAGGCCCTCAATAACTCGGACACCAGGCACCAACACCTCAGGGCACACTTCATGGCCAACAACCATATGCACAGCCCCACTCTCTCCAGGAACAAAAACAGAAATTGCTAGAAAAGCTCAGCAGGTCTGGCAGTATCTGTGGAGAGAAATTAGAGTTAATGTTTCAGGTTGAGTGACCCTTCAATTTCTCTCCACAGATGCTGCCAGACCTACTGAGCTTTGCCAGCAATTTCTGTTTTTGTTTCTGATATAAAGCATTTGCAGTTTTTTGGTTCCCCCTCTCTCCAGTCTGCGAGGACCCCATCAGTAATCTTGGATGCCACTTACCCTATGTCCAACATGTTTGGAGCAAATAAAACAAATAGTGCAGGGCAGTTGCATACTGATAATGATTAACTAGTTGCACAGTTGGCTTTAAAGATGATGCCGGTGCCTGAAATTCCAGGAGGTCCTGACATCACCTAGTCCTTCCATCTATGGCAAGTGGAAAAATATGATGGGCAGGGCACTATAGGGTCATAATGCAGATGTAATGTGGTAACTTCGGGAAGAAAGCAAAAGAAAATTATTGGGGTTCACCTAGAGAAACCTTCATGAAACTTGCCGAAAAGACACTTGACCAACGTGAATATATTATTAGACTGATATCTCCAGTTATCATCTATTCACCCACATGATCTGGTACCTCAATAATGCAAAAATGCTCCCACATAGCTTAATTACAAATTGGAATGTATTTCCTTTCAGTAACCTTTGAGTTCACTTATGGGAATGGCTCCAGTGCCAAATAGAGAAGAAGCTATATATCTTATTTTAGCAATGGGTTATTTCAGGATATTTAGAAATTCTTGTTCTCGTTGTAGTTGCATGACTCAAATGATACGAGGGAGAATGCAATTTGTAATATTGTAACAATTGTTAATGATAAGAAGATGATAAGGCATGTAATTTAAATTACTTCAGATTAATTAACCAAAAGAAAATCAAGTGGGTTTTGGTTTAGTTAATTATTGGATGTGGGCATCATTGTTAAAGCCAACATTTATTGTTCATGTTTAATTGCCTTTGACCAGGCAGTGGTAAATCAGTTTGTCGTATACGCTGAGTGGCTAACAAGGCCATTTCAGAAGGCAGTTAAGAATCCATAGCATTTGCTTGCTGATGAGATAATTGCTAACAGGATGCACAGAAAATCTTCACATATTTGATTGCCACTTATTACAAAGATCAACTTGAATGTCTTGGACCAATGGTTATTTAAAGACTCAGATTTTTGCAATTGTTCTTCAGCCAGATAGAGGCTATTATTTGGTATTAGAGGACAACTAGGTTCACCAGATGTGTCTCAATCACATGTAACTTAAGCAGGCCCTTCTCTCACCTGTAAATTTATTCTTTATACCGGAATCATTCTGGGAAACAAGATATGTCCCAGTTTTCTTTCCCCGTTGCAATGTGCATTCTTGAATTCTTCTCAACAACAAAAATACTGTTATTTATATATACTGCCTTATAATAAAATGAGGTAATAGCTTTAGGGTGGCACGGTGGCTCAGCGATTCGTACTGCTGCCTCACAGTGGCAGGGACCCAGGTTCTATTCCATCCTTGGGCGACTGTGTGGAGCTTGCACATTCTTCCCATGTCTGTGTGGATTTCCTCTGGGTGCTCTGGTTTCTTCCCACAATACAAATATATGCGGGTTAGGTGGATTCGCCATGCGAAATTGCTTATACCGTCCAGAGATGTGTAGGTTAGTTGGATTAACCATGGGACATGCAGGGTTACAGGGATAGCATGGAGGTGGGTCTGGGTGGAATGTTCTTTAGGGCTTCAGTGTTGATTCGATGGGCCGAATGGCCTGCTTCCCGGTCATAAGTGCAATATATAACAAAAATGACACATAAGGAGAATTAAAGTGGATAGTTTTAAAAGAAAGAAAGGTAGAAATGTGACGAGGTTCAGGGAAGAAAATCCAAAGTTTAGGGTCAAGATAGCCAAAGGTGATTCAATTAACATTAGAGATGGTTAAAAGGACAATTATTTGAAGATGGATATCTTGGTTGATTGCAGGGCTATTAACAATTTCAGAGATAGGGAGAGCAATGACCAAGGTTAGAAACCGAGCGACTTGAAGTAGATGAACATTTCAAAATCAAGGTGTCCATTTGACTGGGAAAATCAGTCAGTGTGCACATTGGATAAATTGAACTTGCAGCATGTTGGAATGTGGATGCAGAATTTTGGATGACCTCAATTTAGTGGACGATAGAATGATAGAGATGTTCTGGGAGCCTAACCAGGACTACATTGGAATAGTCAAATGTAGAAGAAGCAAAGGAATTTGATGGTTTCAACATTCAATGTAATTCCCATTGGTCCCATCACTTTTGTAATTCCAGAAGAACATCCGACTGCAAATTAATCTGATGTTGATTCTTCTCTAGTGCATAAAACACGGTCTCATCTGTAAATTTGTGACAATTAATAGTATACTTTTTTCTAAACCTTTTGGAAAGCCTTATATGGATATTAAGAGTAAAAGTCTCAACACAATACATTGGGATACTCAGAAAAGACTTCCCTTGGAGTGAATGACTCCCTGTCCCTCACCATCTGCCCAATGACATAAACTTCCCACTTCCAAACTTGCCATCAAAGAGGACAGAAGATTCCACCCAATTAACATTGTTTCTTCCTTCACATATCAGGCTAAATCTGCTGAATGTTTCCAGTATTTTTGTTTTCATTTTAGGTTTTCAGCAACCACACTTTGTAGTTTGGACCAGAAAGGAAATTTGGGTGGTCAGTAGTTGAGTGGGAATAAATTTGAGGGAGCGAGAAGTGGGTTTTGTATACAAGACGAACTTGACAAGTGCATTGGTGTTGAGTGGTGGTAGTGGTGTGGAGTAGATAGGAGAGAAATTAGAGAACTACAAGTTCATGATTGGAACAAACAGAGAATCCGAAGCAAATTTAGTCTGGTGCACCAGGGAAGGGAGACAAAAAGTCAGACAGTTGCAATTATCTCAATCTTCACGGCAAAATTGCCCATATAATTCTAGGCATTCAGTCAGCCCATTCTGCTAAGCCATTTGGAATCATGCTTCCTGAAGAAGTCCGTATGGTCTTGCCTTCTGCTGTTCCTCCTGGGTAGGATCTGATGTACTCAGCTGTCCATAGATACCCCTCACTTTGCAGATGCATCAAAAGATGCTGTCCTGGGTATTGTTGGAAATGTCACTGACTCTTGCCTGGATTGTTCCAAGTTCCTGAACAGCCACTGGCAATGTGTCCTTGCCCTGGTGCCAGACTGCAGATTGGGTTTGGAATGTAGCATAGATCATCATCATCTCTTTCTTAAACAAGAATCCCTTCAGGCATTGCTCTTGCTGAAGTGGAGGAAATGCTTTAAAAACGCACTTGTTTGCAGAGCCTTCTTTGGAGAGGCTTCCTCCCATTCTCCTTTTTTCACAGCTTCCCACCTCTGCAACCTTCACTCAATTTCCCTGTCATGCAAGTCCCAGAGGCAATGCAACAGCAGCAGCCAATCTGTCGAGATGCAGGTCATTAAATCCTGTTGCTTCCCTGAGTATATTCAGCAGCTCTCCCAAAACCCTGCAAACACACAATCCATAGCATTTCTAACAATTTACTCATGTAGTTGTCACTGAACAGCACCTGGCCTGTGAGTTGTTGCCTGGCCCTTTAAGTAACATTTGTGGGAGCCTTTCATTTTGCAGAATCCTGTTCAGCTGCGAGTTATTTACACTGGCATTCTGTGGGTGTATGCAAACCATATTTGTTAAAAGAGCATCAGCTCAGCCAAAACGTCTGCCATTATTGCAGCACATATGTTAACACTATGACACACCCATGCCATACCAATATCCTTCCCAGCATGGGGTATATCATGGGCATGAAGTAGCTGAAAGCACAACAAATGACACTGTAGGCCTTTAATGCCAATAGATCTACGAGCCAAGTGTCACAGCGCATGGTGATAGCAAATTATTGACTTACTGAATTTGTGATTCAAGTGACTTGACAAATTTGAGGACACTCTTTTGTCTGCATTAGCTTGGGGTCCTAGAATGGTGGTAATCTGCTATGCCTTGTACAAGATCACGTCACAAAAGGGAATGAAGCTGTTTGTCACTCGTCACCTTCTGATGGGAAGGAGGAAAAGCTCGAGGAAGAGGACTGAACCATAACGTGACCAGGAAAAGTGTAGATGCCCACCTGGCTGTCAGAGAGGCCTATATCAGGCTCATTTAGGCTCAGGTCAGATAGTGAGCAAATCTGAAGCCAGATGTAACCATGATACTCAGGTTCCTGCCTGAGCACGGAGTATTCCCAATGTGATAAACCATGCCATCACAAGCACATAATCCACATGTATTCCATTATTGGAATGGCATTTTGATGAAGTATTTCTCATTTAGAAAATCAGAGCACTGCACTGAAGAGGGCAAGACAAATAAAAAAGCTTTCTTCATTTATGATTGGTCCAATGAAACATAGTTTATATAGTTACAAACAGATCTAGAAATTCAAATCTGGAATGAGGACTTTGGAATACCTTGAGAAGAGATGGCTTGAGAAGAAGGAGCCTTTTATCTATCCTGCCTTTTGTGGCCCAACTGCACTTCCTTGTTGGCAGAGAGCAAGCCAATACTTTGCTGCATATAAGTGTGACCATCATCCATAAGATAAAATTCAGTTTGATCCTCTGTAAACTGGAAATAAACTGACTGGTTTCCTCTCTCAGCCTGGAGTTGTGGCCTTACATCTCCTGCAATGAAAGAAGGCATGGAATTAGGAGTGTGAGCAATGGAGTATTTTCTCTGGATGGCTGAAGAGAACATCTGAAAAGGGTGACTGTGAGAAATAGAAGACAATAAGTTGTAGATGTATGTTGGTGTTTTCTGTTGAGATAGAGTGTTTAAAGATGAGGCTGGAGAGAGAGGAGTGCATGTAATGTTTCTCTGTCAATGAGTTTTGTATAGGAGAAGGCTATGAAGGTGAGAAAGTGTAGCAGCCAGCTAAGAGTTGCAGCAAAAGTTCCAATTAACAGATTAATGAGCTAATGAAAACTTCTGTGATACTGGGTCCAGATCTTGAGAACTATACTTCTGTTGACCACAGTCTGTGCTTAATGAGGCTGTTGGCTTCCTTCTCCAATTCTCAGGAAAGAAACTTTTCTTCAGGCCTCACTGCTTTCAACATGACTTCTAACAAGATGTCAGAGAATTGGAGCAAGGTTTGGAAGCAGCCATCGTCTTCCTTAAATTTGCCAGTTTTGGATTTACCACTAGTAGCTTTAATTTTGTATCCAGTGCTACAATTGTGAACCCTGCTGGGGTCTTTTTAAATAGAAGTCCTTCATTGCCTGTTTAGGCATATTATCTCACTCACCTGACCTGCCTGATTATTCAGGCAACTCAGAAGCAGGATGATAATACAATGGCTAAGTGAAAGAGCTTTGAAAAAACCCACTAATTAGTCACATGGGTTCTGAACTCATACGTGGTCCTGTTTATTCAGCAGAAGCTAAATGCATAAAATCTTGCTGTCTGTCTGTTATAGAATGGTTATAGTCCAGGAGGTGAAACATTTGATCTGTGCTGACCCTGTGAAAATGCAATTCAACTTGTGTCATTCCCCTATATCCTGACAATTATTTCATTTTCAGATAATATTGGTTCTCAATCTTTTCATCAACTGAAGTTTCGCTATTTAACTTGTCCATACTCGCCATACTTTTGAATATCCTCGTGAAATCTCTTCTGAACCTTCTCCAAAGAAAACAGGTCTAACTTCTTCAATCAAGTTCTTCATCCCTGGAACCATTCTGGTAAAACATTTCTGCATGCGTCTAACATCCTCACATCTTTCCCCAGTTAAGACTATCTTAAAAAGTGCTATGAACTTAGTCAAATATAATTTTTCCTCTTTCAGCTCATATTTGTTCAAGTACCTGACAAGTCTATCCTTATTGACTGAAGTTGTAGTTTTCTGAAAATCCTTTAATTACCTGGTTTCTCTTACTCAAATATCTGGAGTGATGCCAGTAATTTTCTAACAGCACAATTCCCTAATCAAACAGTCTTGTCAGCACAGCTTTTTCAGCACTCTCTGATCTCTCGCACCCACAGATTTTACTTTTATTTTGAAAAGTGCTGTAGTTGTACAATATTTGTTTGCCTTTTTAAAGACATCTGTTGTTCACTCTGTAGAATTTGTGTGCATTCAATACTTGTTATAAATGGATTGACACACAGTTTCTTGAATGCTCTGCTATCTTCTGACTTTCTTGCAATGATCATTACTGATGTTATTTTGACTTCCTGCTTTTCTTTATACAATGTTCAGTGATTAAACACTGTATGTACTTATAGCATCTATTGCTGATACTTTGTCTGATTTTATATTTCCAGTATCCTAGCAACCATGTTTGCATCGATTTTGTTAAATGCTTAGTTAACGATCGTATGAACCCAAAATAGTACAGCAATTTTCCATTGTATCTGCAATAGAGTAAAATTATTAATATGTATCGGTCTTCTGCCCTGAGATTTCTTGCCAAAATGTTTAGATGCTTAAGATTATTTTCAGTGCTTTGTTAGTATGAATATTATTAAATGTCTTTTATACGTGTACAAAATAATTATGTTCACAATAGCTTTCTCTTTTTGATCAAATGTTTTGTGTTTAGAGTCAGCCTAATCCTCTTCTCAAATGCCAAGCCATTGTCTTATATTACATTTAGAATGCGTAAATATTGACTTAAAATTTTCGTGCCACAGAGGTCAGCATTTATTAACCAGTCTGTGTGTGACCAGTGTGTGGCAGTTATCAGAAGGTTTTCCTGGGCAAATTCAGTTAAACATTTTCAGTACAAGAAAATGTCAAAAATACATGGATTTAGTAATTTTAAAAATTCTTGCATGAGGTATGGGTATTGCTGGCTAAGCTACCATTTTGATGCTCATTTCTAATGCCTGAACTGATTTGCTTTCTCAGCCATTTCAGGGAGCAAATTAGAGTCAACCACATTTCTGTGGCTCTGTAGTCACATTTAGGTCAGACCAGTTAAGGATAGCAAAATTTCTTTCCTAATGTTCATGATAAACCAGATTTTTTTTTTTAAGATGATAATCACTGCACAGTCTCAAGTTCAGCATTTTAATTCTAGATTTTATTTAATTCAGATTCACAATCCACATAAGTGGGATTTGAACTTGTGTCCCTAGCTCATTTTTCTGGGTTTCTGGATTACTAATCCAATGATTTCACCACCATGCCACTGTCTCCCCAATGCAATTAATAATAGAAGAACATTTTATTCATTCAAAACGGTCACAATTTATATGATTGCAACTTTACTGAAACAGACATTAAAATATAATGCTGTAAATTGGCTTGAAAGCTTGATAGCCCATTTATCGTTCTGAACTAACAACCAGAAAACCAAATCACACCATAGTAAGTTGTGGAATTCAAGTTAAAGATAATCTGGTAACTTGTGAGCAAGCTATGAGTTTACTTAGAATGACTATGAGACCATTGGATATTGTAAACGTAACTGGTTAATTAGTGTCCTTCAGCTTGCCTGGCCTATATTACACATTTCTGCAGTTCCAATAATATGGTTTCTCTTAATACCTTCAAGGTGGCTAAAGATAAGTAAAGGAATACTGTCTTGCCATTGTCCTCATCCCAAAAACAAATAAAACAATATCCTTGAAACTGCTGAATTCTTCACAGTTTAGCCTGCTTCTAATATTTACAGGTTTCTACAACACAGTTGTAGTTATTGAGTCATACAGCTTTGAAAGAGACCCTTAAATCCAACCAGTCCATGCCAAACATTATCCCAAACTAAACTAGTCCTATCTGCCTGCTCCTAGCCCATATCTCTCCAAACCTTTCCTATTCATGTACTTACCTAACTGTGTCTTAAATGTTGTAACTGTGCCCATATCCACCACTTCATTAGGAAGTTCATTCTAGTACTTCCTGATTTATCTAACCCTGTCTTCCACTCCTTGTCTTATACTATTGGCTTGTCAATAACCTCGATTCCAAATGTTAAAAAGGAGAAAATGCTTTGTGAGGTTGCAGATTTTCACTGCAACTCTGTGTCATTGAGGTGTTTGTATTAGAGGAAACTGTTGTAATGAAAACTAATTATATAATAACTGATGCGAAGTAAAGTTTTTGAGAAGACTTGTAGCTTGATTTGTTTGCTGAGCTGGGATGTTTGCATACGTTTCGTCACCATACTAGGTAACATCATCAGTGCGCCTCCGATGAAGCATTGTCGGTCTGTGCCGCTTGTTATTTATGTGGGCCGGGCTGATGCTATCGTCGTACTGTGCTACTAGTCCAATGCCTATTATTGCACAGTGCAACTGACGACTAGCACCACCTAATTTATCTTGCAGATTCTAAAGTTTTCACGTGGGCACCATGCTCCAAAAACATTGGTAATCTTTGAATACTTTTGAAAGTGCATGTGCCTATGTCCAGATTCAAGTTATTTTTAAATCCCTGTTTAATGGACATTTTGACACCAGATTTAATTTCACAATGACATGGATTCCATGCAGTGCCAGTTTAAACAGTGTGAGATATCTTCACTCGTGGAACTCTGAAACCTGGCATTGGATTAAGGCCTCACTATAGTTATATTAGAGCTTCTGTGTCACAGGAAAGCAGAAACCTATTCACAGTTGCGTTGAATTCAGGGACATTGAAGCTGCATTTAGTCTCCTGCAAAGTATTACATAAATATATCACTTCATCTTCTTCATCACCCTGTGTGTCTTGCCTGAAGATTGGTTGTTGATTCATAATCTTTCTGCGACTCTCTGTCCTTTGCCAGTCTTTTCATTTTCCAAAAACTGTGTTCCATTTTGAAGCTATCTTGCATTGACCGTCTCTTCATTGCACCACTGCACCTTTTTTCTTCACTAAAATCTTTGCTCCATAACTCATCCTACGGGTCTGTTTCGTCTGAAATGCGACCATTTAGTTTCTCTGCCTTCTCCTAATTATGTTCAGGAATTTCTTTTCATTCATTCTCCTTAGCACTTTGTCATTTGTGTCTTCTTCTGCCCAGCTGATCCTTTCCATTTTTCTCCAAACCCAAATTTCAAAGCTGTTGAAGAAGTTAGTCGTATCTTTCTGTAAAGTCCAAGTCTTACACCCCTACAAAATAATTGTCTGGAACATTTTTCTTACTCACTACAGCCTTTACCATTATTATCCTTAATTTTATCTGTGTTGCACCTTCCATATGTACAAATTATAGCTGCCTAACAATTTAAATTATTGGATCTTTTCTAGTTATTTTCCTGTTTGAAAATATTATTGTTTACATACAAACATATCAATTTGAGGCAGAAGTAGGTCACTCAGCCCCTCAAGTCATTTGCTAAGATCATGAATGATTTGTTTATTACTGCAAACCAATTTTCCCGCCTGCCCTCGACAGACTGACTCACTTGTTGGTGAAAAATCACCCGAAGGACTGAGGCTCCGAAAGCTTGTGTTTTCCTATAAACCTGTTGGATTATAACCTGATATTGTGTGATTTCTGACTTTGGCTAATAAAGGAAAGCATCCCATATATTTTCATAATCACTTTATCTACCTGTCCCGCTACCTTAAGTAGACATGCATACCAAAATCCCTCTGATCCTCAGTGCTTCCCAGGGCCCTAGCATTCATCATGTATTCCCTTGCCTTGTTTGTCCTGCTCAATATATCGCCTCACACTTATCTGGATTGAATCTAAATTATTTATATATACTACAAACAGCAAGGGCCCCAATTTTGCATCCTGTGGAACCCCACTGGACACAGTCTTCCAGTCACAAAATCATTCCTCAATGATCATCCTCTGCTTTCTGCCACTCAGCCAATTCTGGATCCACTTAGTTAAATTTTCTTGGATCCTGAGGGCTCTTAACTTCACCATCAGACTCCCATGTGGGACCTTATCAAAAACATTGCTGAAGTCCTAGTATACAATGGCATTACCCTTATCTATATACCTGGTCATTTCTTTGAAAAAATTCAATTAAGTTGGCCAGACATGACCTCCCTTAACAAAACCATGCCGACCATTTTTGGTTAATCCCTGCCTTTCAAAGCGCAGATTAATTCTGTCCCTCAGAATTGCTTCCAATAGTTTCCACACAATGGAAGTTAGACAGACTGGCCTGTAGTTTCTAGGTTTATTTCTTCCGCCCTTCTTGAAATAAAATATCATAACAATTTATTTACCACCATAACTCTATTGATCAATCCTGTAACCTGGTTACCCTGTTTACTTTAGCCAGCTCTGTCTTTATACCATCACAACCTCCCTTATTTCAATTTGAAACACTGGTCTTAGACACACCATTCTGTCCCTCAAACTGAATGCAAACTCAATCATGTCATGATCACGGTTACCTACAGAAACCTTTTTTGTGAGGTCATTAATTAATCCTGTTTGATTGAACATTGCCAGATAAAGAAAAGCTTGTTCACGAATTGACGCTCAAATATGCAATGGGCTACCTTTGCCAATCTGATTAATACAATCTATATTTCAGTTTCAATTACCCATTATTATCATCAGATCTATATTATAACTCCTCATTACTTCTCCCTCTACACCTATCCTATAGTATTGTTAATTGTTAGAGCCTATAAATTGTTTCCACAAGTGATTTCCTATCTTTACTACCTTTTATCTCTATTCACACTGATTCTACATCTTGATCTTTAGAACAAAGGTTGCTTCTCAATATTGTAATAATTTCATCCTTAATTAACAGAGTTACCCCTTCACCTTTTCCACTTTCTTGGCTCTTCCAAAGTGCCATCTGACCGTGAGTATTCAGGACTCATGACTGCAAGATGACAAAGGCTGACTTTGTAATGATTTTAATGGTGTATATACTTATTTCCATTTCACCCGTAAATTTATCTTTGTTTTGATGGTATACATTCAGGTGCAGTGTCTCTAATTCTGTGTTTTTACTATTTTTACACCTTTTGCCTTAACTGCTTGATGCACTATTTTGGTTGTGTACTTTATTCCTGCCTGCCATGTTCTGATTTTTATTACCTTATTGCTATTGCTACCTTTGCTTTCTCTCTTTAATTTATTGGATTTGTCTTTATCCTTTGTCCCGCATAATTTAGTTAAAGTCTCTCTAACACAATAGTTATACTACCCTGCACATTGCAGATGAACACTATCCCCTTGTTTAAGTTCCTCACCGAGATACAAATTCCTTCCACACCAAACTTTGAGCCACACGTTTAATTCTCTAAGTTTATTTACGCTGCCTAGACTTCCTTGTGACTCTGATAATAATCCAGAGATTATTGGCTTTGTGAGTCAGCATTTTTTTATTACCATGTTGTAGTTCACATTCCCCCAGAAGAACCTTTTCTCATGCTTATGTTACTCATACCTAAATGGATCGTGACAACTGAGTCCTCTCCTTTCCACTGCAAGTTCCTCTCTAGCCCAGAATAGATGTCATGAACTCCAATATTCACTAGTTTGTTCACACAGCTTTTTGGATATCTGCTGTCAGCTGCAGAGTGTTTAACCCCCAACTTTAGTGTCATGAACTACCATTACATTCCTATTTACGGACCATAATTGAATGATGCCCTGTATCACAGTGCCAAGGCCAGTTTTCTCATCCACACTGCAGCCCCACTTCCATCTCTTCTGGCTGTAAGAACATGAAATCTGTTGAATAGTGCAGGTGGAAATTGTACAGGGAATGGCAGAGTCCTTAGGAATATTGATATGCAGAGGGATCTGGATGTGCAGGTTCACGGATCACTGAAGGTGGCAGCACCAATAGATAAGATGGTAAAAAAGGCCTATGGCATGCCTGCCTTCATTGGAAGGGGCATTGAGTATAACGGTAGGCAAGTTTATGCTGCAGCTTTATAGAACTTTAGTTAGGTCACACTTGGAATATTGCGTACAGTTCTGGTCACCACACTACCAGAAGGATGTAGACTGTTTAGAGAGGGTACAGAAAAGGTTTACCAGGATGTTGCATGGTATGGGGGATTTTAGCTATGAAGAAAGTTTGGATAACGTGGGTTTGTTTTCACTGGAATGCAGGAGGTTGAGGGGCAACCTGAGAGGAGTCTAAGATTGTGAATGGCATGGATAGAGTGGTAAGTATGAGGCATTTTCCCAGGGTGAAGGGGTCAATTACTAGGGGACACAGGTTCAAGGTGTGAGGGCGGGGCGCTGGGGGAGAGGGGAGTTTAAGAGGTGTGTGAGGCAGGTTTTTCACAGAAAGGGAGGTAAGTGCCTGGAATGCGCTGCCAGAGGAGGTGGTGGAAGCAGACACAATAGCAACATTCAAGAAGCTCTTGGATAAATACATGAATAGGAAGGGAATAGAGAGGTAATGATCTTATGAACGAGGACAATTTTAGTATGGAAGAGCAAAATGTGTCGATGCAGGCTTGGAGGGCTGAAGAGCCTGTTCCTGTGCTGTATTGTTCTTTGTTCTTTGGTTCTAATTATAAAGGCTGAAGCTCCTCCATTTTGATCTTCTCAATTCCTGTAACTGACTTGCAGTCACACCCTTGTGTTCCCCAAACATTGACTAATTGGAGGACCCTTTGTTAAGAGTGTGGCTCAGCATCTAGCTCAATGAATTTAAGCCAAAGCTTCTTGAACTGGAAATGCAAATGTAGATCACACTAGTACCCACCAGCTGCCATTTTCTGTAGTGACAGCACGGTTCTTGACTGCCATCTTAATTATGTGTCAATTATAAATTAATTAAGTAAAGTAATTAACAGAATCTACTATTCCCAAAAAGCTTTACTACTGTTAGTAAACTTTCCACTACTAATCAATCTTTTAAAATATAATAAATTATATGGGCTTTGAAAGATGAATGAGCAGCATACCACTTACTTACTTGTCTCCCTGTGAGATGACACTTTTGATGTTTCTTAGAATGTAAGCGGTCCCCTCTAGAGATACGTTCTAGCTGCGTTGGTTTAGATGCTGTTGTCCTACTTCTTCTACTTCTACTTCTACTTCAGCCAGAAGCAATGTCTGAAGTGCCTGAGAATCACGAGGTAGTTGGTCACTGTACTCTGCCACTTACTTCATCATGACTTTGACCTGTAGAGCAGGGCACAGCCAATGCAACCAGAGGTCAGAAAGATCACTGTTGCTCTAAATCTTTAGATGATGGATCCTTTCAGGTGGGAACAGGGAACATTAATAACATATCCCACTACATTTTATCTGAGGACAGGAAAGACCATTCCTTTTCTCTATGCAGAGGGAAGCAATATGAATAAGTGTGTGATTTTGACAGAGTAACAAGCTGTGCAACAGTGCATGCAGGAAACTATTGATTTCTCATCTGTGGCTTTGCAGATCCCGTGTGTCAACAAGGAGATGTCTTGGAACTGTGAAGGTTTCCATGTATTAATGTGAAGTTGTGTTTGCACATGTACAAGCTATCACTTTGTGAAAGCCCATTATTTCTGGCAGCAACCACACTGCCTTCATCCTGAGCTATGTATAACGCATTGGCATCATCGAGAAGAGACTCTTCAAGAATTTTGGAGGGAAGAGATAATTCCTGTACGCCTGACTGCTAACAACTCTTCTGACATATGACCATTCATGGACAACAGTGGAGTATTAAGAGCCACGTTGCCTGATATGTTCAACTGTTTGGCGTTTTACTGTGTGCCTCCCACCATGCTATGCGGTGTGAGTCAAGCTTTTAGGTATTGTTATAGAGAAACAGAAACCAGACAGTAAGCATGAGAAAACAAGCATTTTAAAAACATTCTAACAACTCTTCTGCTGAAAAGCTCATGTACATGGAGTGCAGCATTTCTACATTTCTATGAGGGGCAAAACTCAGTACTGCCAGCAGAAATGTCACGGTGCTGTCTGTCAGGGTTCTGCTACCTGGACCACTGTGGTGGAGTCCAGAGGTCCAAGCTCATAATGGCATGCATCCCCTGTAACCTCACTGTTATGAGGATGTAGTTGTTGCCATTAGGCCTTGTACACTCCCCAGAGCAGGTTAGTCCCAACTAAGTATCGTGGGATCTGGTGAAAAGTTTGGGAAAGTTGGGCAAGATGTCGAGCGAGGATGTTCTAGATGTTGAGAGCGAATAGTTACACTTTCCAAACAAGTGATGGATGTCGAAGCAAGATTCTCACTAGAGAGCAGCAAAAACCTATTATCGCTCATTACCACCCTCATTAAAACCTATCTCATCTCATGAATATGCATTTTCCCATCTGTAGAATACAAACGAAATATTGAGAATCCCCAACATGAAAGTCTGAGCAGGCACTTAGATATTCCAGCTCAATGCTTGCGTCTCCAAACCACCATCTTGGACACCTCAATAATATTTCATTGGCAGCAGCCAAATGCACCCATGTCTGCAAACGTTGGCATTTAATATGTAGCAGCCTCACTGCATCAACATCAGGGCAACACGGTGGCTCAGTGGTTAGCACTGCTGCCTCACGGTGCCAGGGAGGCTCAGGCCTCATTATCCCTCTATTCCCTTCCACCCTCGGGCGACTATCTGTGTGGAGTTTACACGTTCTCTCCATATCTGCGTGGGTTTCCTCTGGGTTCTCCAGTTTCCTCCCACAGTCCAAAGATGTGCAGGTTAGGTGGATTGGCCATGCTAAATTGCCCCTAGTGTTTAGGGATGTGTAGCTTAGATGGGTTATAGGGGGATGGATCTGAGTGGGATGCACTAAGATTCGGTGTGGACTTGTTGGGCAGAAGGGCCTGTTTCCATGCTGTAGGTATTCTATGACCTATGATTACCAATCCACTTACAATATCCTTCCGCACTTCAGTGCTGCACTTTGGAGTGTACTGATACCTTTTGTTGCAATGCTGAGGCAAGGACACTCTGCACATAGGAAACAGGCGCCCAGCTCTCAGACTAAGCCCGGCAGCATCTCGTGGATTCACTGTCTTAGCACCCACTAACTTTGCACCTACCTGGATTCTCACAGCATCCCTGCCTGGTCTTTTTGTGTATTCCCCCTCAGCCAGAGCTTAATGGCTTGCCGTACTTCTTTCTTGCTGTGTTGTGCAGCGCTGACACACAACTAAGCAGGTTGTTGTGGTTGTCAGCAGTTATTAGTCAATTAGGTTAAAGTTTGCTGTACAGCACTGCCCTTTCTTAGTTTCACACCTGTAACATGCACTAGCAACCTGTGTGGTAAACATACTGCATGTTCACCAATTAAGTGGCCAGGTCTCAATGTCAAAGGGGAGTAGTTCTCAGTAAAGTCCAAGGGGCTGTGGTCAGTTAGGATATTCCCGTATAGTCAGTCCCAGGCTTTGTCCAGGGACATGGGTGCGGTTGGTCAGCTGCTCAGCATGATAATGGACAGGATTCTCTCCTCATAGGGAAACAGAAGTTATATAATGGACACCCAACCAGCCATCTTGGCTCTTTATGACCTACTGTGGCTCGTTTTCTCTAGGAATGAGACTAAGGGAGGGATTAAGTGAGATTAAAGTGGCTGGCGTAGCCATTAGTGCTGTTGAGGTTCGGAGAACACTATTGTGAGTGAGTAGGAGGTGCTTGGGACATGTAGAATTAGTCACCTTGGTTGCGGGGGGTTAGTTGAGTTAGGGTGAATGAGGAAAATTGTTGCCAGTGATAGTGAGAATCGTAATCATAGGTCATAGAATCCCTACAGCGTGGAAACAGGCCCTTCGGCCCAACAAGTCCACACTGAATCTCAGAGCCTTGGTGGGAAGTGGGTGCAGTAGTTGAGTAAGTATAAGATATTGGAGAGAGGATGATGGCAATTATCCAGGCAGACTCTTCCTACACTGCTGCATGTTCCACCAGTTGGTTGAGATTACCTTGACCTAAGTGACTGACCAAATTGGCAGAATTCCCTTCCGTGCTCTGGGGGAAGAGGACAGCCCTTGTCTGCAACACCCTATCAAGCAGGGTCTCCTGGCCCCATCCGTAAAGCAGTGTGCTAATTCCCCTCATCTTCCATGCCCAGAGCAAATGTCACAAACTATGAAGGGCAGCTTTGGATGGCCATCATTTGATCACGCACACCACAGCATTTTAAAGATGGTACTGGCACCAGGAATCCCAGGAGGTTTTCTTTGGAGCAGAGAAGTTGATAGGGGAACCTTGTAAAGGTGTACATGCTTATAAGGAGTATGGGCAAGGTTTTTTTTTTGTTGTTCATTTGTGGGATGTGGGCGTCGCTGGCTATCCAGCATTTGTTGCCCATCCCTAGTTGCCCTTGAGAATGTGGTGGTGAGCTGCCTTCTTGAATTGCTACATTCCACCTGCTGTAGGTTGACCCACAATGCCATTAGCGATGGAATTCCAGGATCTTGACCCAGTGACAGTGAACTAATGGTGATATATTTCTGAGTCAGGATGGTGAGTGGCTTGGGGGGGAGCTTGGAGGTAGTGGTGTTCCCATACATCTGCTGCCCTTTTCCTTCTAGATGGAAGTGGTCATGGGTTTGGAAGGTGCTGTCTGAGGATCTTTGGTGAATTTCTGCAGTGCATCTTGTAGATAGTACACGCTGCCGATACTGCGTATCGGTGGTCGGAGAGTGGATGTTTATGGATATAGTGCCAGTCAAGCGGGCTGATTTGTCCTGAAAGGTGTCAAGCTTCTTGAGTGTTGTTGGGGCTGCACTCATCCAGGCAAGTGGGGAGTATTCCATCACACTCCTGACTTGTGCCTTGTAGATGGTGGACAGTCTTTGAGGGAGTCAGAAGGTGAGTTACTCGCCGCAGTATTCCTAATCTCTGACCTGCTCTTGTAGCTACTCTGTTAATGCGGTGAGTCCAGTTGAGTTTCTGGTCAATGATAACTCCCAGGATGTTGATAGTAGGGGATTCAGTGATGGTAACACCATTGAATGTCAAGGGGCAGTGGTTAGATTGTCTCTTATTGATGATGGTCACAGCCTGGCATTTGTGTGGTGTGAATGTCACTTGCCACTTGTCAGCCCAAGCTTGGATATTGTCCAGATCTTGTTGCATGTGAACATGGACTGATTCAGTATCTGAGGAGTTGCGAATGGTGGTGGACATTGTGCAATCATCGGTGAACATCCCCATTTCTGACCTTACGATGGAGGGAAGGCCATTGATGAAGCAGCTGAAGATGGTTGGGCCAAGAACACTACCCTGAGGAACTCCTGCAGAGCTGTCCTGGAGCTGAGATGATTGACCTTCAACAACCACAACCATCTTCCTATGTGTCAAGTATGACTCCAACCACCGGAGTGTTTGCCCCCGATACCCATTGATTCCAGTTTTGCTCGGGCTGCTTGATATTATACTTGGCTGAATGCAGCCTTGATATCAAGTGCTGTCACCATGATCTCACCTGTGGAATTCAGCTTTTTTTGTGCATGTCTGAACCAAGGCTGTAATGAGGTCAGAAGCTGTGTGGCCCTGGTGGAACCCAAACTGGGCGTCACTGAGCAGGTTATTGCCGAGGAGGTGCTGCTTAATAGCACTGTTGATGACCCCTTCCATCATTTTACTGATGTTCAAGAGTAAACTGATGGAGCGGTAATTGGCCAGGTTGTTTATCCTGCTTTTTATGTACAGGACATACTTGGGCAATTTTCTACATTGCCGAGTAGATACCAGTGTTGTAACTGTACTGGAACAGCTTGGCTAGGGGAGCGGCAAATCCTGGAGCACAAGTCTTCAGTACTATATCCAGAATTTTGTCAGAGCCCATAGCCTTTGCAGTATGTAGAGTCTCCAACCGTTTCTTGATATAGTGTGGAGTGAATCGAATTGGCTGAAGACTGGTATCTGTAATTCTGGGGATCACTGGAGGAGGCCGAGATGAATCTCCACTTGGCATTTCTGGCTGAAGATTGCTGCAAATGCTTCAGCCTTATCTTTTGCACTGATGTGCTGGGCTGTTCCGTCATTCAGGATGGGATATTTGTGGAGTCTCCTCCTTCAGTGAGTTGTTTAGTTGTTCACCACCATTCACAACTGGATGTGGCGGGACTGCATAGATTACATCTGATCCATTGGTTATGGAATCGCTTAACTCTTTCCATCACATCCTGCTTTCGCTATTTGATGTGCAAGTAGTCTTGTTTTGTGGCTTCACCAGGTTGATACCTCAGCTTCAGGTATGCCTGGTGCTGCTCCTGGCATGCCCTCCTGCACTCTCCATTGAACCAGGGTTGATCCCCTGGCTTGATGGTAATGGTTGAGTGGGGGATATACTGGGCCATGAGGTTACAGATTGTGCTGGAGTACAATTCTGCTGCTGTTAATGGCCCACAGCGCCTCATGGATGCCCAGTCTTGAGTTGCTAGATCTGTGCGAAGTCTGTCCCATTTAGCACAGTGAATATAAAGCAGCCGGTCTCCTTAGTTAAAGGGTCAAGAACCGAGGGATATAATTTTAAAAGTGAAAGGCAGGCAGTTTAAGTGGGGTCTGAGGGAATGCACTGCTTGGGTGGGTAGTTGAGGCAGGAAACCTCACCAACCTTTAAAACGTGCTTGGATGAGCACTTGAAATGTCATAACATTTAAGGCTATGGCCATTGTGCAGGAAAGTGGGACTAATTAAGGTATTTGTGTTTTTTTGGCAGCACAGACTCAATGGGCTGAAAGGCCTCTTTTGTACTGTATGATTCTCTGATGTACCAACAGTGGTGAGTACTTCCATCAACATTGAGTGGGAGAACCAGGCTAGCAAAGGATGAGAGAGGCACCGTAGGAATTGGAATTGGAATCCAGGTAATGAGGCAAGGTTGGGACAATAACATGAGGAAGCTCACAAGAACCCAAGAACAGAAACCTTCCACGAAACTCATGGAAAATGACACTCTGCCAGTGTTTGGTAAGATCCAGCCCCTAGTGTTTATCTTCTCAGTGCCTTTCCTCTACTTTAGATTTGTTTAAATTACATTTATTTAATATTCTTTCATAGCTATTGCAAGTGGAAGGCTGCTGATTTTCAGCTTTGGACTACACCACATCAGCCTAAAAATAAACTTTGCTGACTAGTACCCAGTACATAGATGTAAAACTGGCTAAAGATCACACTAAATATCGAAGGATAGATTTTGGAACCAATAGCACATCAGAAATTGAGCTTTTAAAATTGGTTGATTCCTGTACTGTCAATTTTCGAGATAACAATTTAATTCACTATTTCCCTATGATTGGCATCTTCACGTTAATTCTTTCACTTGTGCTGCAGTACAGGAAAAGTCAGCAGCCCATGTGGTGATTTCCTTTGGCATTACGTGCAATTATTTATCTTTAAGAATTACACAAAAAAAATCTTAGTTCTTATTTTATGAATCTCATGATTATTTTCTTAGAACACATCAATTATGTCATTATTTACTTACACAAACAAATTCACCAATGTTGAGAAATTTTCCAATAATTAAAAAAAATTGCACACTCAAGTAGTGTCAATCTGAATGAGCACATTTTGACCACAGGACTCATGTAAATTACATCAAATTACAAAGCTTGGAGTTTCTTTTAGAGTAATTGCCACAAGACCATATTATGTACGAACAGTAGTTGGCCATTCAGCCCATCAAGTTTGCCATTATTCTCTGAGATCATGACTAACCTGATGATTTTCAACTCCACTTTCCTGCATTTTCTCCATTCCCTTTAGATCTTTTACTGATTAAATATCTTTCTGTCTCAGCCTTGAATATTCTGAATGACTCAGGCTTGGCAGCTCTCTGTGATCCCTTACTCTGAGATTATGCCCAGTAGTCCGAGAGTCTCTCAGAAGAGGAAATTATCTCTTTGCATCTATCGTGTCAAGCCTCTGATGAGTCTTGTATGTTTCACTATGTCACCTATCATTCTTCTATATTCCAATGAGTACAGGCACAACCTACTCACCTCTTCTCGTAAGAAAATGCCTTAAATCTCGAATTAACTTAGTGAACCTTCTCTGGACTGCCTCCAAAGCCAGAATATCTTTCATTAAATAAAAGGACCAAAACTGTTCACTGTATTCTGGCTGAGGCTTGACCAGTGTCGATGAGACCTGTCTATTTTCAAACTCCATTCCTTATGAAATACAGGCCAGTACTCCATTTGCCTTCCCAATTGCCTGCTCAACTTGGATATTAGCTTTACATGATTTATGTATGAGGACTCCCAAACACTATGTGCTGCAGCTTTGTTGATTGAAATAATATTCAGTTCTCCTATTCTTCCTGCCAAAGTGCAGGACCTCATATTTTCCCACATTTTATTCCATCTGCCAAGATCTTGCCCACTCCCTTTAATCTCTGCGGATTCCATCACACCCATGACTTACCATCCCAGCTATCTTTGTCATCCACAAAACTTGGCATACCTTCTCTTCTGTCATCAAATATCCAGTTATAAACATTGCACAATTGTATGCTCCTCCTTCATTATACATTTTAAATAGCTGTGCTTGATTATGTTATGTATTTGGAAGTGTTCTGCTATTGCATCCTTTATAGTTGACTCTAACATCTTTCTAATAATAGATTTTAAGCTAACTGGCCTATAGTTATCTCTGTTGTCTTCTCCAATTTTTAAATAGAGATGTTATACTGGCAGCTTTCAAATCCTCTAGGACTTTTCCAGAATCTAAGGATTAATGGAAGATTGCTACCATTACAGCTAGTATTTTGTACCTATTTCCTTTAATATACTAGGATGTGCAAATCCCACTTCTTTTGTACAAAAAGAGAAGTTGCTGGAAAAGCTCAGCAGGTCTGGCAGCATCTGTGGGAAAAAAAAATCAGTTAATGTTTCGGGTCGGGTGAGCCTTTCTCGGAGTCTATCTCTTTCTCAGAGATTTTTTCTTCACAAATGCTGCCACACTTGCTGAGCTTTTCCAGCAACCTCTGTTTTTGTTCCTGACTTACAGCATCCGCAGTTCTTTCAGTTTTTATTTTGTCCACTTTTTTGTAGTCTAGAATGTGAACTGAAATGGGGAATGATTTTAAAACCAGAGATGGTTGAAGGATTGCTATGCTTCGTGCAAGCAAGTAACCTGACACTCATTGTAAGTCCTGCTCAAACACCTTTGGGTTCCATGGTATAATGGTGAGCACTCTGGATTCTGAAAGCAGCAATCCAAGTTTAAATCTCACTGGAACCTTCTTTCTGGGCACACCGTGGCTCAGTGGTTGCTGCCCCGCAGTACCAGGGACCCGGATTCAATTCCAGCATCGAGTGACTGTCTGTGTGGAGTTTGCATGTTCTCGTTTCTGCGTGAGTTTCCGCTGGGTGCTCCCATTTCCTCCCATAGTCCCAAGATGCACGGTTTAGGTGGATTGGCCATCTAAATTGCCCATATTGTCTGGGGATGAGTAGCCTAAATAGATTAACTGTGGTAAATATGGGTTAAGGGAGTAGAGGGCTGGGTCTGGGTGGAATGCTATTTGGAGGGTCAGTGCAGATTCAGTGGGCTGAATGGCTTCCTACTGCACTCTAGGGATACTATGATTCTAGGTTGCTCAGTCATGCAGTAGTGGATAGCTTGTACCTGTCAGCTAACAGCCAAAGACTATGTACAACTAGAGATTCAGCTGCAATAATTAACTTACTGGACTAGCAACCATCTAGTAATGATAAAGGCCTCTGCCTGCCAACAACTATGTGATTTACTCCCAGATAGCTGATCAGCTTAAAGCCTGTGAAAATAAAAGTCAAGAGAAACCATCAGATCTCCACAAATTCAGGAGCTATCCCTGTTCTCCACGGTAAAAAACACTTTAAGCCTCAAAAATAAGTTTATTCTTCTCTCGACAGTTGCTATAAGCTATGACTTTTAACCAATAATTCAGAGATCTTTTACAAGTGTGAACAAGTTATCTTGTGCCTCCTGCCATCAAATAAAAGCAATCAGAGAAACAACATTCTGTTCAGCACAAGAATCACCTCAGCAAACCCTATGAACAGGGAGCACTGATCTGCTCTCCCGGTCTTTTCTATTGTCCATAACACCCAATTATTTCCTGGCCATGTCTGTCTGTTTATGTGCATAAAGGAGAGTTTATAACCAGTTTAGTGTTTTATATGCCAACAGTTCAGAATTGTTTGTTTTAGCTGAAGTCTGTTTATTTATAATAAATAGTCATTCTTGTTTAGTGTGGGAACCTGATTCATGCTTTGTGTCAACCTGGGTGTAAATGACAGGAAAATTGGGAAATACTCTTCAAAAATGTTAACTTTTATGATAACTCCAGGAATAGCAGAGCTTGATTTTCAGTGCGTTATCCCAGTACTGGGTAACAGATACAAGCCATCAAGTTGTATCAAGCCATCACGTTGTCAGCCGTTAGCCCTGTAGTTTCCCAAGTACTTTTTCTTTAGTGATAGTTATTATGTTTGTTTTCACCCCTCACTTTTGCCATTTGATTATTTAGTATTTTCCAAATGATGTTTGTGTCGTCTATCATGTAGACTACCGCAAAGTATTTATTCAACTCTGCTATTATTTCCTGGTTTCCCATTTAAAGTTTTAGCAAAGCTTTGTAGCTCGGGTTGTGGCTGAGGTTTTTGACTTGTTCGCCGAGTTGGTTTGTTTTCATTCAGACATTTCATTACCATGTTAGGTAACATCATTAGTAAGGCTTCCAATGAAGCGATGTTGTTCTACTCTGTTTGGAATTTATACTGTCTGGTCTGTTATGGTGAGAAGTGTCATTTCCGGTTTCGATCTGTATGGGTTTGTATATGGGGTCCAATTCTATGTTTGTTGATTGCATTACGGGTGGAGAACCATGCCTTTAGGAATTCTAGGAAAACAACATTGCTTTGTCGGAGGCCTCACTGATATCATCTAGCATGGTGACAAAACGTCTGAATGAAAACAAGCCAGCTTGGCGAGCAAGTCAACCTACTTTCCCATTACTATTTCCCTAGCCTCATTTCCAAGATGCCCATGTTCATTTTGGCTTCTCTCTTCCTTATATCTTAAAGAAGCTCTTATTACCCTTAGTTTGCAATTGTGTAATGGGCATTCCTTTTAAATATATAAATTCTTCAGTCCTTAGCTTCATTAAATATGCAGCATATTCATCATGTGCCTAACTTTATTAAACAATGCACGCTTTACGTGCATGTTTTATCATAATTCCGACATTAACAAATAGAAACATGAAATACCATCTTTACAACATTCATTTACATCATTTTCCTAATAAAAACAGAATACATTGGGACTGTTTTTATTTAAAAGGTCCTCTACATAATGATCTTCTATGATGATTATCATAAAATATGGCATAAAATAAGTTCAAATTATGGCTTTAGTCATTATGTTACTCCTTGAACATGGTCACTTTACATTCTATGTTTTTGAGTCAAAAGTCATATATTCAGTGTCTGCATAGATTATATCCCGAAAAACCAAGTAGGTGCCAGGTTGCTTCCTGGTATTAATAAGTAAATTCAGATTTTGACCCAGTAACGGGGAAGGAAGGACAACATAGTTCCAAGATAACAAGGTGTAGAGCTGGATGAACACAGCAGGCCAAGCAGCATCAGAGGAGCAGGAAAGCTGATGTTTTGGGCCTAGACCCTTCTTCAGAAAATATTCCAAGTCAGGATTGTGTGGCTTAGAGGAGAAATTATAATTGGTGATGATTTCATATAACTTTTTTTGCTGTTTTAGATGGCAGATGTCTCAGGCTTAAAAACACTGCTAAACAACTTTGGTGAATTGCTACCACTGTTGCATCATTGGTAGAGGTGGTGAATGTTGAAACTTATAGATGGGGTGCCAATCAAACATGTTGCTTTGTTTTAGATGGTATTGAGTGTTGTTGGAGTTTGTATTTTGTAGCTGATGGACAGGCTTTGGGGAGTCAGATATTGAGTTACTCATCTGGTCTAGTTCATTTTGTGATCAATAGTAACTCATAACTTGATAGTGGGACATTCACTGAAAAAATGCCATTGAATATCAACGGGGATTGGTTAGATTCTCTCTGTTTGGAGATAAACTTTGCCTGGCAAGTTGTGTGCTGGGAATATTACTTGTCGTGCCTGATTAATACCCAGGTCTTGCTGCATATAGACAAGGAATGTTTCACCTTATGATGTTGTGAATGGTGATGAACATTATTCAAAATCAGCTAATATCACCATTTCTGAACATATGATGGAGAGGAGGTGAGTATGAAGCAGCTGAAAATGGTTGGGCTATGAATAGTAACCCGAGGAACCCTTTCAGTGATATCCAGAGACTGAGATGATTGACTTCCCACAAGTGCAACTATCGTCCTTTGGAATATGACTCCAACCAGTAGAATATTATTCTCTAAATTCCCATTTTCTTCAGTTTTGCTAGGACCCCTTGATACCCCACAGTGAAAATGCTGCCTTGCCTTGTTGTAGGAGTGAGAACTATCAATAATGAAGATAAGTTGGTAAAGTTGGCCTTATTTATCTTGGAGAAGTGAACGAGTTGACGACAGAATATGAAAGGTCAAGAGAGAGTAGACAGGGAGAAACCATTCTCTCTCCAATCAACCAAAAGTGAGAGGGCACAGATTTAAAGTGATTTGTAAAAGTAAATGTGATGTTGGTCTGGGTCTGGGATGTAATACCTGGAAGTGTGGTGGAGGTAGGTTCAATTGAGGCATTTAATAATTTCCAGTCATAACATCAACCAGCATCCTGTGCCTCTTGTCAGTAAGAACAAAGAACAGTACAGCACAGGAACAGGCCCTTCCGCCCTCCAAGCCTCTGCCAAAACATTTTGCCCTTCCATTCTAAAACTGTCTTCACTTAGAGGATCCATATCCCTATATTCCCTTTCTTTTCATGTATTCATCCAAGGTGTTTCTTGAATGCTGCTGTTGTGTCTTTTTCCACCACCTCATCTGGCAGCATGTTCCAGGCACTCTCCACCCTTTCTGTGAAAAACCTGTGTCGCACATCTCTTTTAAACTTCCCCTCCCGCAATTTGAATCTGTGTCCCTAGTAATTGACCTCTCCACCCTGCGAAAAAGCCACATACTTTCCATTCTATTTATGCCAATAACAATCTTTTAAACTTCTATCAAGTTGCCCCACAACCTCCTGTGTTCCAGTGAAAACAACCCAGCCTATTCAACCTATCTTTACTGCTAAAATCCCCCATACCGGACAACATCCTGGTAAACATTTTCTGTACTCTATCCAAAGCATTCACATCCTTTTGGTAGTGTGGTGACCAGAACTATACACAATATTCCAACTGTGGCCTAAAAAAAATTCCATAAAGCTGCGATATAACCTGCCTATTGTTAACTCAGTGCCTCGTCCAATGAAGGCAAGCATGCCGTAGGCCTTTTTCGCTACCTTATCGACTGTGCTGCCACCTTCAGTGATCTGTGGACCTGCACACCCAGATCCCTCTGCATATCAATACTCCTAAAGGTCTGCCATTCATTGTATAATATTTACCTGTACTTGGCCATTCCATCTGCCCTTTTCCTTTTCCTGCCCATGCCTCCAACTGATCTATATCCTGCAGTATCTTCTGACAATCTTCCTCATTATCTGCAACTCCACCAATCTTTGTATCATCCACAAACTTACTAATTAAACCAGCCACGTTTTCCTCCAAATCATTTATGTACACCACGAACAGCAGAGGTCCTCACACTGATCTCTGGGTAAGGCAATTTTGTACGCAATTTGTCAAATTGCCTGGATCCCAATAGCTCTTCCTTTCTTGACTAGTTTCCCACACGACATCTTATTACAGACAGTGTAATAAGAATGCTCCTACCTGAACCCACAGGGAAGCTGCCAACAATTATTGGGAGCCTCCCCATGTAGTGTGTAGATCCCCATCACTGGCATGAAATTCTCTTCCATTTAAAATTCCCTGATATCTTGCCAGATTACATTGGTATGACTAGTATAAGTGATTAGAAACTCTGTCCTTGATGTGTTCTTGAATATAAGAGACCTAATGATTCAAGCTGATTGATACTTGTACATTTTGTTATGACAAATCATTTAATGCATATTGACTTTTATTGAAGAGGCCAAAGCTTTCTGCTTCATACAAATTGAGAAAAATCAGTTATCTTTGAAATAATTAACTTTTTGATTGGAATGACAATTCTAAGCTTTTTCAGCAGATCAACTTTTTAAAAAAAAGTTAGGAATTCATTATACAATGAATGGCAGACCTTTAGGAGTATTGATATGCAGAGGGATCTGGGTGTGCAGGTCCACAGATCACTGAAGGTGGCAGCACAGTCGATAAGGTAGCGAAAAAGGCCTACGGCATGCTTGCCTTCATTGGACGGGGCATTGAGTTAACAATAGGCAGGTTATATTGCAGCTTTATAGAACTTTTATTAGTCCTGCTAATGAGACCAAACATTTTTTTGCAATCTTCCTTCAAACACATAATACTTTATTTGGTATTGTGAATACCAGAGTCACCTTTGTACTTTGTCACGAATATCACGAGTAGTTACATAGCCTCCATTATGAGGAGCGACATGCTTTGTGTTGGTGGTGCAAAAGCAGAAGTTGCTGGAAAAGCTCAGCAGGTCTGGCAGCATCTGTGAAGAGAAAATCAGAGTTAACGTTTCTGGTCCGGTGACCCTTCCTCAGAATTGATAGTAGCTGGGAAAACGC
>JAHRHZ010000075.1:21893703-21905778 GCA_024137785.1 Ginglymostoma cirratum
GCGTTTTCCCAGCTACTATCAATTCTGAGGAAGGGTCACCGGACCAGAAACGTTAACTCTGATTTTCTCTTCACAGATGCTGCCAGACCTGCTGAGCCTTTCCAGAAACTTCTGTTTTTGTTCCTGATTTACAGCATCCACATTTCTTTTGGTTTTTATTGTGTTGGTGGTGGTTGTGTTGACTGATTGGGGTGGGGGTACCTGTGACATGGTTCCATTCACTTACTTCTACTGGGAATGTGGAGTATTCTGGCCTCTGGCTGCTACACAGTAGCATGCTGTATTTTTGCTCAAAGACCAAGGGAGAAGGAATCTACCTGGATCTCCTGTACTGATCTCCTGCAGGGGCTGGTACTGCTCTGCTGGCATTCAGTTCAAGGTGCCTGTGACCATGACCCTGTAGCTTGTTGTGTCCAAGATACAATATATTGCACTTCTCCTTTTTGGTACAGTTCTCAGAGAGAACTTCTGAAGTAAATGTTGCTCAAAAGCTTGATTGTTCCAAAAAGTGTCCCCACGTAATTCAAAAGCCCACTTCACAGCTTCAGGAACAAAGTCCATGAAGTGGTGAATATCTGTCAATTAGCCTGTAGTGTTTGAAATCAGCATCAGTACCAAATTTACTTGCAAACTATGGATTGCTGTTAGGTGAAGCTATTAACTGAAGACCCCATCCAGTAGTATGCTAAGTAGTTTCTTTAATGAACATTAGCAGCATTTTAAATGTCAAATCAGTTGTTTAATAAGAGCTGTTTCGTTTTAAAATCCAACTTTGATCATCTCTTTATCCCTTTATTCTTTTGACTATTTCAATACATGCCTGCTTCACATCCTAAGTTTTACCTTTCATAAATCTTTGTTTTATGTGCTTTAACTAGTATCAATTTCATCCATCGCCTTGTCCTCCCTGATTCATATTGGCTCCCGTTTAAGCAAAGGCTTCAACTTGAAGTTGTTATCCTTGTTTTCAAATCCCTCCAAGGCTTCGCTCCTACCCATAATAAGACCTAGACCCATAACCCTTTGATATATCTGTGCTCCTTTAATTCTGGTCTCTTGGGCAAACCCAAAATCAGTCCTCCACCATTGGTGAACATGCCTTCAAATGCCTCAGCCATATGTTCTACAACTCTTTCCCTAAAATCTTTGCCACTCTTTCCTCCTTTAAGATGCAAAATGACATTACTGATGTTAGGTATTAACAAAACAATTACCTTTTTAAAAAAATATTATTTAAATTAATATTTATCATGCAAAATTAAGATTTAGAGAAGAAGCTGAAACAATTTAGTCCTTGGTAGTATTCACAAACCCGCACAAGCTAATCTCTACACTTCCTCAAGTCATCAACTCAATAACTCCTAACCCACACAGTAATTGTTCCACACAGTTGGAGAAAACCATTTCAAACCGTAACTGAAACAAATAACTATTAAATGCAACAGCTCTCTGCAACCCATTCTCTGTAAATGAAGACATTAGCTTTTCTGTTCCTTTTGTGTATATTGGTACATGTCAATAAATTCTTGTTGCTTTCATATGGCTAAATTTAGTCCACTACCTTTTATTATTCATTTTGAGGCTGGGTGTCAAGGTTAATATAGATGATAGTGTCCATTATGTTACAAGCCAGAAATATACCTTTTAAGAAATTTAGCATCCATTAGGGAAGTATGTCTATAAGATTAATGTCTTCCACTAAGCCAACATGTAATCTAGACAGCATTGACCATTTCTAATCATTACAGGAAGTGAGTTATCTTAGGTTAAAGTCATAGCATATACACTGATTATGAGATGCAGTATGCTACTGCAAGATGAATAAAAAATTGTGATTCGCACATTGAATGTGCATAGGCTGCAGAAAGAGTTTCAGAAATCTGAAAGGGGAATGACATTTATTTATATAGCTTGTCCATAATAAACAAGTTGTTTTTCATAAGATGTAGGAGCAGAAGTAGACCATTCAGTCCCTTGACGGTGCTCTGCCATTCATTGAAATCATGACTGATCTGATTATCCTCTACCTTACTGTCTTTTATCCATGATGCTTGATTCCCTTACTGATTACAAATACCTCAGCCTTTAATATTCCTAATAACGAAATCTTGACAACCCTCTGTAGTAAAGAATTTTACAGATTCACTACTGACAGAGGAGAAATTCCACTTCATCTATATCATCATATATCATAGAATCCCTACAATGTAGAAACCGGCCCTTCGGCCCAACAAGTCCACACCGACCCTCACAGCATCCCATCCCCCCCCATAATCCAACTAACCTACACATCTCTGAACACTACAGGCAATTTAGCACAGTCAATTGACCTAGCCTGCACATCTTTGGACTGTGGGAGAAAACTGGAGCACCCGGAGGAAACCCACACAGACTTGGGGAGAATGTGCAAACTCCACACAGACAGTCACCCAAGAGTGGAATCGAACCTGGGTCCCTGGTGCTATGAGGCAGCAGTGCTAACCACTGAGCCATTGTGCCGCCCTCTCTGACTTAAATGGATGACTCCTTACCCTTAGATTACGCTCACTGGTCCAAGACTCTCCCACCTATTTGCATCTACCCTATAAAGTACCCTTAGAATCTTATATGTTTCAGTGAGGTGTTTTCTGTTACCAGTGAAATATTCTGTACAGACTCTTTAATTCATTTTATTACTCATAAATGCATTTTATGCAGGTGTTCTTAATGTGTGAGACAAATATAAGACTGTGGTTCAAACTTAATGACTGCCTGAAAAATACATATACTAGCCACTCGTGAACTTGATTGTGGGGTTGGATTCAATTCACTAAGCTCCATCAACAGGTGCACTTAGGGTCTTCTTGGTACATAGGTGGATCTCGCACAGTCAAGCCTTCCTTCCTTAAGGAATAGCTGCTAGATGTCCCTTCTTATTTCCCCTTTACTGAGCACTTCTGAAATGTTTTCTGACTTCAGCCAATGAAGCCACAGGGGAGGAGTTACAGCGTGCAACGAGGTTAGATCATCCCAGGTGTACCCACCCCCTTTCCAAGATATGATTACTCTATGGTGCCCATGGGTCTGGCTGAAACTAGGGAGTACACAAGCACAATGTCTCTCCTTGTTGTTCTCACTCAGTACTTTTTAATGAGTTTAGGGCACTACAGGACAATATACAAGACAGATCTAGGCTAGTCCTTGTTTGCTTTTGGCCTGCAGTAAGTTTGGCCTCTGCATTCTATCACGCCTTGCTTGCAGAAACTGTTTAGCCAATTTTATGTTGGGTCTAGTTGTGTAGGCTGTTGTTCACTTGGCCACACTTCTCATCCTTCTAAATTCCAGTGAGTACAAACCCAACTTGCTCGACCTCTCCTCATAAGAAAGTCACTCCAAAGTTGGAATCAACCTAGTGAACCATTTCTAGACTGTCTTCAATGCCAGTATATCTTTCTTCAGATAAAGAGAAACCTATTCATAGTATTCCAGGTGTCGGCTGACTAGTACCTTATATAGTTTTCGGAAGATCTCTCCATTTTTATACTACACACCCTTTTAATAAAAGTGAACATTTCATTTGCCTTCCCGGTTACCTGTTGATATTGGACGTTATCTTTTTGTGATTCATGCACGAAAAGCCCCAAATTCCTCTGTGCTACAGTTTTCTATAGCCTTTCTCCATTTGAGTAATATCCAGCTCCTCTATTCTTCCTGTCAAAGTCCATAACTTTGCATTTTCCCACATTTAACTGCCATCTGTTGAGTTTCCACCCATGCACAAACTGATCTTAATCTCTCTGTAGACTTTTCTATCATGCCCACTACTTGCATTCCCACCTAGTTTTGTGTCATGCTTCAGCACATTCACTTCTGTCATCCAAATTCGTTAATATATTGTAAATAATTGTACCCCAGCACTGATGCCTGTGGCACACCACTAGTTAAAGTTTGCCATTCTGAAAGTGCCATTTTTTTTTTCTGGCAACATCCAAGTTGTGTTGAGATTTTTGGAGGGTTTTGTTACTGGGAGGCCTTGTGAGTTATCTTGCTGTATCTTGTCAAACTCACTTTGTTAATTATCTGATTAATTACCAATTCCTATAACACTTCTCACATAAGATTTCCAAACCATGTTGCCTCATGTAATAAGTGGAACAACTTAATACACCTCCATCCCTTGCACCCTTGCCATCTTTAAAAGCGTGTGCATACCTGGATAAATCTGGAGTTGTCCTGCGTGATTCCTCACATTTGTCATGAACTCCTAGAGTCCCAGAGCCTGGGTAGGGTTCTTAGAGGCTGGCATGAAACAGATGCCAGTGACAGTTGATATGGGATGTGTGTAGCTGGTGCCCATGGAACAGACACAAAAAAAAATGTTGCTTCGTAGTTTCCATAATGGAAGTCACTCAGATCAAGCAGCAAGCTGAATCAGAAGGTGATGTTAAAAGTCACTGAGGGATAGTAGGAACTGCTGATGCTGGAATCTGAGATAACAAGATGTGGAGCTGAATTTCTGAAGAAGGGTCCAGACCCGAAACGTCAGCTTTCCTGCTCCTCTGATGCTGCCTGTGTTCATCCAGCTCCACACCTTGTTATCTGAATCAGAAGGTGCTTGCTTTGGTTACCTTGTTACGTGTTCCAATGTTCAGCTTGTTTAGCTTGGGTATCTGATCACTAACAAGATTAGCAATACCGTCAACAAGGTGTTTAACAAGCAATAAAGACTGTCAATTCATATTGCATTGCTATCTAGCAAAAATTCCATTGCAGTGCTTGTGAAAAGCATAAAAGTTGAAGCCAGGTGATTTCACTATGTTTCGTAGACATCTGCTATTGTTCCTCAAATATCTTTGCTGCAAAACTACTTTCCGAGGCCACTGCCAGGCCAACTCTGCCCTCATCCCTATTAAATTAGCACAGTTGATACCCACCCAAGTTACTGTCTCTCAAAGTGAATGCTAAATTCAACCATGTTATGGTCATTGTTCCTTAGAGGATCTTTTATTCTGAGATCACTTAATAAACCTGTCCCAATACAAATTTTAAATTTGTAGGAAGTGAAATCTCTATTCTAACATAATTAATGATTCACAAATATTAGATTTGAAGTCAAAAAAAAGTAATTTAGTTTGTGAAGTGTCATAGCTTAAATTGAACTTTATTACCTAGATACAGGACATGGCTCTCCACAAAATAAGCTATGTTTTGGAATAGTACCTCTTTCACTTATTGCCTACAGACCTTTGTCAGCTTTAATATGAAAGCGGTGAGTTTTGCAATTTAGTTAGAATTATGACAAAGAAAAGGTCAATAAAGGAAAGGTGGTGTCATGTAATTTCTTACAGTGAGGATGATGTTACTTGTTTTATTATCAGTGTCCCTAAGAAGCAACCTTATCACAATGAAAAAAAAACTGGAAACAGTCATCAGGATGGTGGTATCTGTGAGAGAATAAACAATGTAACATTTCAGCTTTGAGCCTAATGCAAAGAAAGTGATGTCCTTTACAGAGCATTGGGGATTGACAGACATCTCACATTGTTATTCCTTTGGCATAACCAGATCACTCATCCAGGTATGGATGAGATGGGCAAAGGGTCATGCATTCTATCCTAACATAAACTCAATGAAGACAAGGAACAATATCCAAGAGGAGTGTTACATTTATTTTAAATGACTGCTGCTAATAACAGCCCTGAAATTGATGGCACCACTATCACATAAAGAAATGACATCTGCTGACCCGAGAAGCTCTAGATGAGCTAACTGGCAGTACTAACAGCAGTAGTGTTCCCAACAGAAGACATAAAACATGTGCCAAAGAAAGACAGTCCCATCCTGATCTTTCTTGTCAACCAAACTCACCTGTTCTGGTCAACAATTTGCAATCCTAGTCTTTGTGTTATTTCCTTTGGGGAATGGTCAATGGACAGAAGCAAGTTTGCAAGCTATAGTCATATAAATAGTTGCTGATGTACAGATGATTTGGTCATTAGCTCATTGCAGTCTATGGAACCTTGTTCTACATGAATTGGTTGCCATGTTAATTACTTTATAACAGTGACTACATTTCAGTACTGTGTAATTACAGAATCATGGCCTAAATCCAACCATCTTCAGCTGTTTCATCAATGACCTTCTGTCCATCATTATATCAGAAGTATGAATGTTTGCTAATGATTGCAGTCTTCAGTTCCATTAACTGAATGGAAGATACTGAAGCAGTTTATACCCATATGCAAGAAAACCCGGGCAGCAATCAAGAGGCAAGTAACATTTGCACACAAGTGCCCAGCGTGATCATCTCCAATAAGAGTGAAACTAACCATTCTTCTTAATATTCAATGTAATTGTCTTCTCAAAATTCCACAGTTAACAACCAGAAACTGAACTGGACCAGTCATTTATCACTGTCCTCGAAGAGCTGGTAAGAAGCTAGGAATTCTGTAGTGAGTAATTTTTAAAAATGTTTTTATGGTGTGTAGGTGTCGCTGACTGGCCAACCTTTATTGCTTGTCCATAGATGCCCTTGAGCAGGTGGGAGTGAGCTGCCTTCTTGAATCGCTGCGGTCCATGTGCTGTGGGTAGACCCACAATGCTATTAAAGAGGGAAATCCAGGATGTTGACCAGGAATAGTGAGGGAATTATGATAAAAATCTCAGTCAGGATGGTGAGTGGCTTAGAGGGGAACTTGAAACTGGTGCTGTTCCTGTGTATCTGCAGTGTTTGTCTTTCCAGCCAAGTAGGAAGTATTCCATCACACTCCTGTCATGACCCTTGTAAATGATGGACAGATTTTGGGAAGTCAGGAAGTCTCTCACTCACCACTGTATTCCTAGCCTCTGACCTGCTCTTGTAGCTACTGCATTTGTGTGATAGGTCCAGTTGAGTTCCTGATCAATGGTAACCCCATGGATGTTGATAGTGGGGGATGGTAACACCATTGAATGTCAAGGGGCAGGAGTTAGCTTGTGTCTTATTGGTGATGGTCATAGCCTGGCATTTATGTGGTGTGAATGTTACTTGCGACTTGTCAGCCCAAGCCTGGATGTTGTCCAGATCTTGTTGTATGCTTCAGTATCTGAGGAGTCAGAAAAGATACTGAACATTGTGTAATCTTCAGCAGCCATCCCCAGTACTGATCACCAGAGAGTTTGCCACGTGACACACATTGATTCCAGTTTTGTGAGGGCTCCTTGAAGCTACACTTGGTCAAATTGGGCCTTGATGTCAAGGGCTGTCACTCTCACCTCACCTGTGGAACATTGAGCTCTTTCTTCTGGAATACTGTGTCCAGTTCTGGTCGCCCAGTTATTGGAAGGATATTATCAAGCTGGAGAGGGTTCAGAAGAGATTTATCATGATATTGCTGGAAATGGAAGGCTTGAATTATAAAGAGGTTCTGGATAGGCTGAATTTTTCTCACTGGAGCATAGGAGGTTGAAAGGTGACGTTATAGAAGTTTATAAAATTGAGGGGTATAGGATGGGGAAGGCTAGGAGGCACATTTTTGAGATGAGAGGAGACCGATTTTAAAGACATGGGAGCAAGTAGTTTACACAGAGGGTAAGTACGTGGATAAGTGCATGAAAAGAAAAGTTTAGAGGGATATGGGCCAGGAGCAGGCAGGTGGGGATAGTTTATATTGGGATTATGTTTAGCATGGATTTATTGGACTGAAGGGTCTGTTTCCGTGCTGTATGACTCTATGACTGTATGTTTGAACCAAGGCTGTGATGAGGTTAGGAGCTGAGTGGCCCTGGTGGAACCCAAACTGGACATCACTAAGCAGGTTATCGCTGAGCGGGTGCTGTTGATAGCGCTGTTGATGACACCTTCCATTACTTTACTGATCACTGAGTGTATTTGGGGCAGTAAATGGCTGGGTTAGATTTGTCCTGCTTTTATGTACAGGACACACCTGGGCAAGTTTCCACGTTTTAATTGGGTAGATGCTAGTGTTGTAACTGTACTGGAACAGCTTGTCTAGGAGCACAACTCTTCAGTATTATTGCTGGAACGTTGTCAGGGACCATAGCCTTGGCTGTATCCAGTGTCTCCAACCATTTCTTGATATCACCCGGAGTGAATTGAGTTGGCTGAAGACTGGATTCTGTCGTGCAGGGGAACACTAGAGGAGGATGATATGAATCATCCATTCGGCATTTCTAGCTGAAGATCGCTGTGAAAGCTTCATCCTTATCTTTTGCACTGATGTGCTGGGCTCTTCCATCATTGAGGATGGAGATATTTGTGGAGCCTCCTCCTCCAGTGAGCTGTTTAATTATCCACTGACATTCATGACTGGAAGTGGCAGCACTACAGAGTTTGCATCTGATCGATTGGTTGCAGGATCACTTAGCTCTGTTTATCACTTGCTCCTGCTGCTGTTCGACATGCAAGTAGTTCTGTTTGGCAACTTCATGTTGACGCCTCATTTTCAGACGTGCCCGATGCTGCTCCTGGCATGACTTCCTGCGCTGTCCTTTGAGTCAAGGTTGGTGCCCTGTTTTGATGGTATTGGTTGATTGATGGAAACGCTGGACCATGAAGTTGCAGATTGTACTGGAGTACAATTCTCTGCTGTTGATGGCCTACAGCGTCTCATGGATGCCCAGTCTTGAGTTGCCAGATCCGCCCCGTTTAGCATGGTGATAGTGCCACACAACATGATGGAGGTTATTCTCAATGTGAAGGCAGGGCTTTGTGTCCACAGGGTTGCTGTTACCAATACTGTCATGGATGGCTGCATCTGCAGCTGACAGATTGTTAAAAAAGAGTTAGATATGTTTTTCTCTCTTGTTGATTCCTTCATCATCTGATGCGAACCCAGTATAGCAGCTATGTCCTTTGGACAAAACCAGCTCAACCAGTAGTGTTGCTTTGTCCTGGATGATGTCAAGCTTCTTGAGTGTTGTTGGAGCTGCACTTATCCTGGCAAGTGCGGAGTATTCCATCACACTCCTGACTTGTGCCTTGTACAGGCTTTGGGGAGTCAGGAAGTGAGTTACTCGCCGCAGTATTCCTAGTCTCTGATTTGCTCTCATAGCCACTGTGTTTATGTGGCGAATCCAATTGAGTTTCTGGTCAATGATAATCCCCAGGATGTTGATAGGTGGTGATTCAATGATGGCAACACCATTGAATGCCAAGGGGCAGTAGTTCGATTATCTTTTATTGGTGAAATCATAGCCTGGCATTTGTGTGGCACAAATGTTACTTCCCACTTGTCCGTGCAAGCCTGGATATTGTCCAGATCTTGATGCATTTGAAAATGGCCTGGTCAGTGTCTGAGGAATCGCAAGTGGCGCTGAACACTATGTAATCATCAGTGAACATCCCCACTTCTGACCTTACGATGGAGGGTAGGTCATTGATGATGCAGCTGAAGATGGTTGGGCAAAGAACACTACCCTGAGGAACTCCTGCAGAGATGTCCTGGAGCTGAGATGATTGACCTCCAACAACCACAACCATCATCCTACGTGCCAGGTATGACACCAATCACCAGAGAGTTTATCCCCCGATTCCCACTGATTTCAGTTTTGCCAGGGAAAATATGGGGCTATCTACAACAGTGGAGCTGGTGTGGTTCAAGTCTTGGCTTTTTGTTGCCTTCTCAAGGACAATTTGAGATGTGTAATAAATGGTGGACTCACTAGCAATGCTCACATTCCATGAACAAAATAACAATTGTTTTGGGAAGTCCTTAACTCTTACAAGCTACAATTGAAAAGCAATGTTTCTTTCTCAACTTTATAAATATTGGACAAAATACAAATATATTATAAAATTCCAATCAGTTTGATTAGTAGGTGCACTCCATACTTTGCAACTCCGTTCTCTAAGGAGCAAATTATTAGTGCCCAACAATTTGAGTCAGCTAGTTCACTGGCAGCGGCTGTCAGATAATTCATTGAAAGAAGATTGGCAAGTTCTCAGGAAGGCAGTTGGAAACAAGGGAAAGGTTCCTACTTTGCTTGGTTACATGTCATGATAAATGGTTTAAACATGTACCTGCTTGTTGTTGGCAGCTAGTTAAACCCTAGCGAAAGCTGTTATATTTGTGTAAAGTCAGCCCACTGCCTGCTTTGCTAATCACTGCCAAATTTCTTGAAGGGGTCCTTGAATTGACATTAGGCCTTGTATTGCTATATGCAAGGGTCCGAACATCTGTTTTAGGCAAGTGCGTGCTTTCTTTCAAAGGAAATGTAGCAAGGTTTCAGGTATTTTTAGGACATGGAACTACCTCTGCAAGATTACGGCTTTGGGTCCCCATTTTCCACTTTGATAATGGTAGCAATCAAAAGTAGTTTATCGTCCATAGAGACTAGCCAGGTGCAAGACTCGATCATTTTTTCTCAGTTATCTGATCACAGCTGGCACTACAAATAGCCTTGTGTCTCCAGAGTAAAGATATGAAGGAGCAAGCTTACAGTTTAATTTCTCATCATTATCCACAACAAAAGAGTTGCACAGATGAAGACAAATGTAGTAATTTTAACTTCAGCAATATTATTCCACATTCCTTTACGTGGCTTCAGCAAAATGGTGGCCACACAAAATGCATGGTGAGATGACATTAAAAGTTGATTTAAATATTCCTAATTAATTTTAAGCATCTTGTTTGTAAGGATTGCACATATTTTGGCTGCTGTTGGCTATTTCAAGCGTAAAAGTAAAACATTTCTGTTGCATTTCCACTGAAACAATTGAAATAATTATCCTTAAATTCAGAAAGTATAATCTTACTCTAGCTCAGATACTTTGATTAAAGACAGCATGGATATTCTGCACAAGAATACACAATGGGTAAAAAGGTAGGTTTAGTGAGGTGAAATTCTCCTATCTTGTAGGTATTGACCTTAAAATACTATCGCAGTAAAATGGTAAAACAGTTGACAATGCTTATTTTATGCTGTTTGAAGCTTAATGCAAAAACTGTACTTGAAATACCACTGTTAGTGAGAAATCATTTGAGAGTTCAACAGTGCAGTAGAATCCACTTAAATAATTCATCTCTACAATTCTTTTAAAAAATAAATCAGCTCTGCAGGAATATGCTAAGCTATTTCACAATTGAAATGACATGACTCATGGATAACTCAGAATATTTTCAAATTCTGAATAGCTGTAAAAAATTTTTGAAAGTACATTATTTTTGCACTGAAACCTGAACTAATTATTGCAAAGAAAGATCAAAGGTATGCAAAGGTAGTGAGGTAGCATCCATGGAAAGAGAAACAACTCACAGGCTGGATTTTCATTATGGAGTCAAGACGCCAAAGGCTAAAACCATTGTCAGGTTCCATTCCCACTTCCCGTCAGTGCGTTACAACTGATGCAATTTTTACAGATGGCAGCCAGTTAGTAGCCTGATGGTGCATCCACCATCCGATTAGGACTGGCGAGTACGGTGAGGAGATAGTAATTGAATGTGGCAGTTCTAATTTAAAGGGAACTTGGCACCCATTTGTGTGTAGGCTGGATTCAACGGAATGATTGAGAGTGAAGCATAGTGGACCAGCACCTTGTCAGTCACACGTGGATGGGCAGTCCCATGATTTATCAATGACTCCTGGAGGTGTTTTTAGAGGTATTGTTAGCCCAGTGCAGAATCCTGTTTGCAGAGTGTGGCATCATGCAGTCAGCCAGGCAGAAAATGGAGGTTGGCTCAGGAGGTGACCAGCCACAGTGTTGTTGACATGATGTGGGTAAAGTGAATGAAGAGATTTCTTAGCCTTTTGAGAGCTAACAAGCTGAATGCAATGCTACATCCTGATGATAGGCCTCCAGTTCTGAAGTCAACACAAGACAACTGAAGGAAGTATAGTCCCCAAGAACACAAACCATGTGTAATCACAGGTGCACTCCCGAGGTAATGTAATCATTTATGGTGGAATTTACCCCAGAAACACTGCTGTTTTGGTTGCAGTTCTGAATGTGCACAGAAACGCAGGTTCCACCTAGTGGCAAACATTATTTAATGCGGAGATAGTAGAAACTGCCGATGCTGGAGAAAGTGAGATAACAAGGTGTAGAGCTGGATGAACACAGCAGGCCAAGCAGCGTCAGAGGAGCAGGAAAGCTGA
>JAHRHZ010000075.1:21906178-21972810 GCA_024137785.1 Ginglymostoma cirratum
CCGAAACGTCAGCTTTCCTGCTCCTCTGACGCTGCTTGGCCTGCTGTGTTCATCCAGCTCTACACCTTGTTATCTTATTATTTGATGCAGGTAGTTCTGCCTGCGCTTCCTGCCACTACATAGCACAAGATCAGTTAAAATTTTAACGAGTTTAATTTTAATGTTAACAGTACTTGTATTTATTGTTTTTCTTCCACATTTTAAAATTTATATTGAAGGTCATTTTGTTTATGAATGTCAGCATTTGGGGAAGTTCACCATTTCAACTTAATAATGTTTTGAAATGCAGCATTTCTTTTATGTGTCATGATTTATTTTATTTTGCAAGTTATTTTGGCTAGGAAAGAAAAGCACTGTGCACATACAGTACAGTATGTCAATCCATAATTTTTTTTTCTGAACAAGGAAGGGGTGATGGAATCTAACTTGAGTTATGTGTCGGTCCCCATAGAAATCAATGATGCGTTTAAAGTTGTGAATTTTCAGAAGCAGAAGCACAAGCACGATGTTAAGCAAGACTTCTGTATTACACTTCTATCGAAGCCCTGCAAGACTGCTTTTGATGTTTTCACAGATAATGGTCTCACAAGTAATTCTATTTGAAATGTGCATTGATAGTGCAAAAAAGGAGACAGGGGGTAGTGTAATTTCACTTCTGAAAACTGAAAAAATAATTCAATACTACTATAAGAAAAGACATACACTTGTCCACAGAGAATGCAGATAGTTCACTGCTTTTCAAAAGCAGCCAGTTGTCTGTTAAGCTTATGGCAAATGTACTTAATCCTTTCTGATATCTGTGTCTAAAGAGAATATAGCACTCTTACCATGGTGATTAAGTGTATTGACAGATAAGAATAAAGCTGGTTTAGAAGTTTATCAAAAAAATCTCTACTTATTGGCATTTTCAAAAAAATACCAGGCAAACATTCGAAATTCACTTGGAATGTGTTCAGGTCTCCGAGGATTGTAACAGTTCAAGAAGGCAGTCCACCACTTAATTCTCCAGAGAAATTACAGTGGGCAATAAATGCTGGTCTAGCCAGTGAATTCCAGGATCAAATGAAAAAAATAATATTCACTTTGTTTTATTTACACTTTTTACACTGACAATTTATTTTTAACCAACCTGTTCAGAGATGTTATTACCTACTGCTGGAACAGGTAGGACCGGAGCCTATTCCTCCTGATTCAGAGATAGGGACACTGTTACTGGGCGATAAGATCCATGTTTTCAACTCTCGCAGGTATTTTCAATCAAGCTGTTCAGGCGTGTTATGGCACACCTCTACAGTAGTTGGGATTTGAACCCAAGCATCCTAGCCAGAGATATGGACATTACCACTCTACCAGAAGAGCCCAATTTTGAACACTTGCATAATAAACCCTTTTTGTTTGCTGTATTTATACCTTCTAGGGACAACTCCAGTTTCCCATGATCTTATGGTATTAGCTAGACATTGTAATTTCTGGGTTATGAGATCTTTCTATGCATCCTATTCATTCGCATTCCAAAAATTTAATCACTGTACTCCTTCAGGTCTTTCTCAGGCTTACTTATCTGTAAGGACAGACTGAAACCTATTACCCATTGTATTTTGTTGCTGTCTTTTATCGCATTCGGTAATGCCTTTTATTTTCCCACTGTCTCAATTACATAAATGTAAAAATAAAAAGTCAGTTTGTTTTAACTAATTGCTATACGGTTAACTTCTGTTATAAACTTAATTACAAGTGTAATGTTATACACCTACGTCTACTATCAGCATTTTGTGATTTATGGGTCGTGATGAATCTGTCTTGTTCAGGGCATAAGAGAAGGTGTCTCCTAAGGATAGTTAATCTTCACATCTAAGCTTAAATGTTTTTTAAGGCTTGTGTTATATTCTGGTTATGTACTGAAACCAACTTTTATGATTTGAGCATTTTTAGCTGGAAACTATTTAATATTGCTGGTAGCTTCAAAGAGGAAACTATTTACTGCGAAATAACTTTAGCTGTTATCCTTGCAGCTGCTTAAGGATCTAATCTATCACCTGATGGTATTCATTTACTGGGAAAATCACCCTTTCATTAATAAAGCTGGAATTGGGCATTTACCCGTCCTAAGGTATCCGTTTATCAGAGCTGTCTCGGAAGGGAACATACAGCGTTCCTTTGCTGACCTTCTAGCAGTTCTGTTCAAAGGTACCATTGTATTTCACTGTGTGAGCAGGACGCTTAGTTTTGCTTAGCATCTGTCTGCCATTTTGTAAGCAGGCATGAGCCGCTTAGTGTGTTCAGGTACAAGTCACTTTACATAGCCAAGTACATGTCACCCTTACAAATAGGAAATGTTTGGGGTGATATGGGCCAAACACAGGCAGGTGGCTCTAGTTCAGTTTGGGAAAATGGTTGGTGTGGACTGGTTGGACTGAAGGGTCTGTTTCCATGCTGTATGACTCTATGACTCTGACTCTAAACAAAGTTACCTCTTATTTGACTTTAAATAATTATTCTGAGTTGGAGGGGCTCTTGTGGTGCAGTGACAGTGTCCTTATCTCTGAGCCAGGAGGCCTGCGTTCAAGTCCCACCTGCTTCAGATGTGTGTAACAATATCTCTCAACAGGTTGATTAGAAAGTATAATTTGAATTGGCCAGGTATTTAACAAGCGGTGTGGTCCACTGTTTCAACTGTGTTCAGCTGATTTCCATGCCCATCTGAGTCACACCAACTGATATCACAGCTGTTCCAACTTACATATCTTGTTTTCGGTGGAATACCTCTGTGAGCTGATATTCTTCCTGCTATTTCATCGGGACTATTTTATCCATTAACTTTTGTTATTTATACATCAACCCATTTGGAGAATCTATGTCTGTGTCTCTCTCTCTCGCTCACTCGCTCACTCGCCCACTCGCCCACTCGCTCACTCGCCCACTCGCTCACCCGCTCACCCGCTCACCCACTCACCCACTCACTCACAGAGGCCGGGTGGAACTCGAACCTGGAGCTTCTAGCCTTGAGGTAGAGACACTGTAGTTGTGCTACAATAGCCCCAGAGTTGGAGATATCTTTAGTCAATGCTGAGTATTGCTGTTGTCTACATTCTCCTTGCACTATCCTTTTAAGCAGGAATGGTAAGTTCTTTTTTTATATGCAATTCCTTTCTTATAGAGAAACAAATTAATTTGTGTAGTTCAAGGTGAGGAAAAATGTTAGAGTTAAAACAGCAGTGGGCAAAGATCTGGTAAATGGAGTGTAATACGGGAAAGTATGAAATTGTCCATCAATTCTTGAAAGAAAGTAACAAACAATGCATATTATCTAAATAGTGAGAGATAAATAATATACAGAGATAGCTAGGTGTCTGGTGCACAACTTGCCGAAGGCTAGTATGCAGGTACAGCAAGTCATCATGAAAGCCAATAGAATGTTATGTTTTATCACAAGGGAGGTTATGCTTCAGTTGTACATGGCTTTGGTGAGACTGTATTTGTGGTATTGTGTACAGTATTGGTCACTGTACATACAGAAGGATGTTAATGATTTGGAAGCAACTTAGAGAAAGTGCACAAGACTAATACCTGGAATGGGTGGATTGCCTTAAGAGAAAAATCTAGACATACTGGGCCTACATCCTTTAGAGTTTAGAAGAGTCAGAGGTGACTTAATTGAAACATAAAGTATCCTGAGGGGACTTGATTAGGTCATAGAGTCATATAGCCGTACAGCGCAAAAAATGAGCCTTCCGCCCATTTCCTCCTGATAGAGAATCTAGAACGAGGGGGACATACATTCAAAGTAAGGAAGTTGCCTATGTAAGATAGAGATGAGGAAAAAATGTTCTGAGGGTTGTGACTCTTTGAAATTTCCTTCAAAAAGCAGTGGATGCTAAATCTTTAAATATTTTTGAGGGAGAGGCAGTTAGATTCTTGATACCAAAAGGATGAAAGATTATCAGGTATGCAGGAATGTAGAGTTGAATTAAAAATCAGATCAGCCATAATCTTATTGAACAGCACAGTGGGCTGAAAGGGCTGTGTGGCCTACATTCGTTCGTTTGTCTGATGTTAAAATGCTGTAAAGACTTAGGAAGGTACCATGGCTCCGTGGATAGAACTGGTGCCTCACAGCACCAAGGACCCAGGTTTGATTCCACCTACCAGGTTGCTGATTGTATGGAGTTTGCACATTCTCCCTGTGTCTGCGTGGGTTTCTTCGGGTGCTCTGGTTTCCTTCCACAGTCCATAGATGTGCAAGTTAGGTAGATAGGCCGTGCTAAATTGCCCATTGTGTCCAGGAGTGTGCTGGCTAGGTGGATTAGCTGTGGGAAATACAGGGTTACAGGGGTGAGTCTAAATGGGATGCTCAGAGGGTCGGTGTGGACTCGATGGCTGAATGGCCAGCTTCCACACTGTAGGAATTCTATGAAACCAGTGGCAAATCTTGCAACAAGTTCAAAGAGTTCCTATGTGAAAACTCACTCAATCAGTTTCTATCTCCACATAACCTATTTGATTGCGTTTTTTTTTTTGGTTTCTGTTTCAGATTTCCATTTGTCTGAATTTTAATTTGCTTTTTCTTTATTAAGAGATTGTATGCTGTATCTCATTTCTAAAATTCTGGTAGGCTGATACTCGAAACATTTCTTTGTCCATCGGACACTGTTAGCTTCATTGTGGATTTAATGTAATATTCTTGTAATGTAATAAATAATAGTTACACTGGTGGTCCAAACAGAACTGAAAGAAATCCTGAAGTGAATCCAGAGATGTCACTGGCACTTATTGTCATTGTTACTAAACAGCTGCAATGCTTAATGCTCCATGGGATAAACTTTCCATGAAAATGATTTCTCAGTATGGCTTAACCACAGTTTTTATACTCAAATAGACTATGTTAGTTAGGAGTAATGAGATTATATAATACTCACTATCATAATAGTAAAAAGAGAATATGAGGCTTTGATGTGATAAACATGAGGTCCAAAGGATAACAGGAGAACTTTTTGAATTTTACTATGACTGCCATATGATTTTATTTGGTAAATCTGAAACTCTCCCACCAAATTCAACTGCAGCAACTAATGTTTAAAGGACCGAATAATAAACTGTTGATTTAAAGGTGGAAACAATGATTTTAAGAAATTACTGTTTCTTTTCATCAATGCTTCAACCAATTATGTGTATAGTGCGTGATAATTTGACAAATAATCAAAACATTACTGAGTATTAGAACGCGAGGAAATGGATTGATACATAACTTTAAATCAGTAGAAGCACCAGAAAATTAGGCAGAAAGAAATGGATATGGATGACATTTAACAAGCAATCTGAAAACCTAGTCTTAACTGAGCTGAAGAAAGTGAAAAATAAACTGCAGGACGGCAAGCATGATTCAGCTCAAGGTAAAATACTGTAGTCCCCCCTTCTCCTCAATACCCAACCTCTACAGAAGACCCATTCTAAGAAGACTTCATAGCACTTTTTCTGCACAGTCTGGATCCTGCTTTTCATTCATATTTTTGGTAAGGTGCAAAAGTCCAAACAAACCCTTCTGAGTCTATATTTCTATATATTCAGTACATTTGCCTAATGAACGGAAGTTTCTCCCCACAGTGTGCAGTTTGCTCAACTGTCACAACCAGCTGCAAGATATGCTTCAAGAGTTTGCTTGGAACTGTTCCTGGTCCACTGACATTGCTTTCTTTGTGAACATATAAAACAGAAACAGAACCAAGCCATTCAGCCCTTCAAGCCTGCTATACCAATAATTAAGATCATGGTTGTTCTCTTTGCATTTTAAATATGTCTGTAATAACCTTTTGATTCTGTTGACTGACAAGAGTCCATTTAGTTCTGCCTTACAGATATTCATGGACCCTGCTGCCCTGCCTTGTGAAACAGAGTTCTAAAGTTGCGCAACCTTATGAGAGAAATTTTCACCTTGTATCTACACTAAAATGGTGATTCCTAATTTGTAAAAAGTGTCCCCTAGTTCTGGACTAAACCATAAGGAAGCATCCTTTTCATCTTCACCTTTTGACAAGACCATTCCGGATCTTTTATATTTCAATCCAGTCACCCCTCATTCTTCTGAACTAAGTGGAACCAAGTCCAGTCTATTCAAATTATCCTCATAAAATAACTCATTAATTCCAAATATCAATCAAGTAAATGTCCTCTGAACCATCTACAATTCACTGACATACTTCCCTAATTAAGGAAACCAAACAGCACACATTATTCATGATGTGGTCTTACCAATATCCCGTATAACTAAAGTGTTATATCTCTACTTTTATACTCAATTCCTCTCATCCTGTTTGGTACAGGCAGAGAGAAATGTGGAATAATTTCTTCTTTATTCTTGCCTCTAGACTGAGCACAACAGGATATATTTTGGAGAAATATTTTAACCTCTTAGCTGCTGCTACTTTCAAAACCACACAGAAAACAGATTTCTAGTATTTTTAAATCAAAAGATAAATGTATATTTTCCCCCAAGACCTGAAAATGTACACACACGTGAAAAGATGATTTCAAAACATGCAACATGCATGAAGATTACTTACAGTCACAAGTTCAGCATTATTCTGCTTCTCGTGGAAGGCTGTCAAAACCATTACCGGTCTGGACATTCTGTTTCAGTGGTGCACTCAGTGGAATAGCAGTTTCCTGGCTTTTGATTCAAAGTTGTATTTGTGCGGTTGTATTTCTTCATTACACATTCTTGCAGGTAAAGCTCATCAGACTATGGTGGATTTTACAGGTAACATCCTCCTTGCACTAGATGAGATGGGTTCTCTCTAATCTTTGATCCTGAGCTAACTTTCTCAAGGCTGTTTGTAGAATAAATAAAATATTTGCTATCTCAATGCAGTTTCTGTGATGTGACAACAGTATTCGTGATTTTCCATTGTACACGTAATGGGTTGATGGCAGCTATAACTGTCACACCGTGAGGAAGGAATGTCACAGTCCATACCTATTGTGATAAAATGATTCTTTGACACACCTCTTTGTCAGATTTCAAGTTTGCAGATAGCAAGTCTGGGTTGTTCTGTTTGCGTTTCTGTAAATATCCAGACAAGGACCATGGGATTGGGAAGGCAGGTAAAGATTGGTCAGCAGGCAATGAACAGCCATAGAATTGAGGCACAGGAACCTAGATTGGCATGGAGGGCATGAGAGGCCAAATGGAAATCAAGGGGGTATGGTTAGTTGGAGGTGATGACGTGGCATGATTTAATATGGGACCACAGGAAGTGTTTGAGAGTGATGGCTTGAGGAATGTTTCATGTTTAGTTACTTATGTCTAACCTTTGAAGGCAGTGCCTGAAATAGGCTTCCACAAGCTCACCTCCACACTCAACAAACAATCTGATGCCCAAAAAGCCATTATTAAAGGTTACATTTCCGGAACTGGGTAATCTCTCAAATCTGCACGTTACCCAGGAGCAAAAGTCCAGGCCTTAGTCTCCAGTTCTGTTTGGGTGTTAGGAATGCCATGTTGTATAAACTGTTATACTTTAAAATTGTCCATTTAATTCCAAAATAGAATTGGGAGTTTAGAAGATGGTTAATCAGCAGTTTTAAATGGATACAATGTCTATGTGATTTGCTTTAATTTAAGGATGGAAAAAGTGCTTCAGATTGAGTTGTAGATTTTCTTAGCTTCCTGAACCTTACAGACAGGTCGGGCAGCAATAATCTGAAAAAGAGAACTACAGTTCTAGTAGTAAATGGTCCCTATTGGTCACCACACAATGAGAGTGGTGGGAACTTGCATTCTGATTGAAGAGGGATAATTAGTGAGGATTTCAGTGGGGCTAGAAGTTACAGCTAGTGTTGCCTAAATGGAAGAATACACTGTGGAAGTCAGTTTGAGGTTGGAAAAGTAAAATGGAAGCAAACCATCAAGACCTGAAAGTAGGATTGAACTGGTTCCTGAAGAATGAAGTATCCATTTAAGGCTTAGAGTAATGTATAATTTTAAAGGGGGATATTCAGTTACTTTAAAAATTTAATGAGAGATGTCTTCTGTAATTTAGAGGACAATTTGCTTCCTGAATAGTATTTGGACAACACTGTTTTTAGTTTGTTAATTGTAGTGACAGTATTAACTTAAAATCTTGTTGTGTGATCTTTTCAGCTGGCAGCAAATTCAAATATCCTTTTCAAAGTTATCTGGCTGTATGGGGATTGTAAGCTAATCATTTGCCCAATGCACATAATATGCACAGATGTAATTCAAATGGGTTTCAAGCTGATTTGACAAATGAACTTACATTGTTGACATTGGAGAATCTGTTCCCAGCCCCCCCTCAATCTCTCCGAGCATGTGTTTAACTGCTGAGGGACCCACTTCAGGTAGTGCTGTTCAAAGACACCACTTGCGATGGAACTTTAGGATTAGGTGCTTTTGATTTTTCTCTCTCTGCTTCTGAGTGAGTGGAAGTAGTGTGTTGAATGTATTTGGGGAGTTCACAATTTTTTGGGGGGATTCACAAGAGAGTGCTGTTGGCCTTTGACAATGAGGTTAGAGGAATTTGGAAGAACTAGCAGGAGAAAGCATGCCTTTGGTGGCGAGGGCTACATTTGTAGTTCATTTCAGATTGTATCATGCTAAGGAGGTGGACTGCACGTAGGAGAGAAGGGGAGCTGTGCACTAAGGGAGAAGGAGAGCTCTCAGTTAGCTATGCCAAAGTAAGGATTTCAAACAGCACATGTCCTATTTCTGCCTTAGCCAGGAGCAGTGTCTAAAGTACTTATGCTCACCAAGGAGATAGTGACTGATCTGGGACAACTCCTAGAAATGAGCCTACAACTGCACAGTAGGCTGCAGAAGTACTGCCAATAGCTGTGGAGATAACTGGTTCTCTCTTTTTGTACCAATGTATCTATTAACCCAGGAGCAAGCAACATTTTCCAGTTTGCTATGCATTGCTGTTTCGAGGAGGTGATAGAGGCTTTGTACAGAAGCAAGAGGCCTCATCAGAAATAAAAACTAATAACTGGCTAAGCTCAGCAAATCTGGCAACATTTTGGACAGGGAAGCAGCAGTAACAGTTTTACATCCATTATGACACTACTTCAGACTTCATGATCTTCTCACCAGAGAAATGGAGGGGAAGAAGCATGTAGCAAGATTTCTAAAAGTGCGTGGTGCCATTGCCTACAAGTGGATGGTCCTGTGTCCCTCATTAACAGATAGGTACTGTATACTATAACTGCTACCACTCTATAAACATGTAGATAGTGTGTAGTGGAAGTGACCCTGCTCCAACTGCTGCACAATCCTTACAGCCAGCAATGGAGAGATAAATAACTGGTTTCAGGCCTGCCATCCTATTAAGAAGGGCAACCCACCTACAAATACCCTACCAGCCAAGAGTTGCCAGTCCAAGTAGAAGACCACAATGTAAACTGAAAGTGCTGAAGAGATTCAGCAGCATCTGTGGAGAGAGGGAAAAAAATAACATTGAGTCCCAAAGATTGTTCTTACAAACTAAAGGGCCACAAACATAATAGCCTCAACTGTAGAATTACTGAGACTTCAGCTGAGGATTGGACATTTAAATGGCTAACATCGGGTATGTATTATTTGGGGAAGACTGAAATGACACAGGCAGGCTTTGGTAATGAGGGTGGGGTGGGCATTTGCAGAGTAACATTGCTGGTGTGATGGCATTACCAGTGGTGGGTCATCCTGCAGGCCACAGTGTTCAAGAAGTGGGATTCCTCAACCCAGACAGTCCAATAGGCAAATAGCTTGTTTCATTGACTATCTCTTAAAGGGTGGCACTCCTCCAACCAACCTCCCCAGCTCCCAGTGGGGTCAAGATGTCATTCTGGTCAGGAAGTTCCAAAAACAAAATTTTTTTTTTTTTAATAAAGACCAAATTATACTTGAAATGAACATCCTGATTATACTGGAGCTCCATTTTCAGGTATGCAAGGTGACTTGGACCAGTTAGTGTTATTCTCAAGCTATACTGCTCTTTTTTTTTTCCCTTCAGGAATAGTGGATAATTGATGAATTAAATGGTTCAATTTGGCTCTAGTGGTGACATGCCTGGCAACTTGGCCCCTTTTCTTTCGATTTGACCTCCATCCATAAGGTTCCTACCATTGCTTTTGAGAACCTGGGAGCCCCGTCCTTCATTTGCAGTTGAATCAATTCTCTTTCTTGCAGTGAAGTCTTCCTGATTCTGTTCCATTTCCTGCAGTACCTGAGTACATCACCACTTTAAGAGACATGTAACTGTAGATGATGCTAGCTGTGCATATGTCTGTCCCTTCCAGTGTTTATTCAGTGAGCATGTTTCACACTGGGCTAGATCCTCCAATCATGTTGCTGCTTGCACATCAGCAAGTTTACTTGTTGCCTGCATCAACAGGACTGGGAATGGAGTCCACACTGCAATCCCCATGCTTGCCAGTTTAATTCAAATAGGTCAAGATTTGCCTTTTTTCTCACATGTTTATTTCAATGTGTCGGGAATGCATGAAAGGCAGCATTCTAGGTGAAGAATTTGGACTAGAATCTGTCCAGTATTTCGTTTCAAACTAACAAATGAAAATTGGGTTTTAACTTTCTTGATAATCCTGTTATGTGACACTGAAGGGGGCAGTGGCAGCATAGTGGCAATACCACTGGACTTGTAACCCAAAACACCAGTAGAAGAAATTTGAATTCAATAAATATCTGGACTTGGACTTAAAAACTAGTCTAATGGTAATCATCCAACCATTGTCAATTGTTTTTTTTTCTGGAGGGGGGTCTAGGCCCGAAACGTCAGCCTTCCTGCTCCTCTGATGCTGTTTAGCCTGCTGTGTTCATCCAGCTCTACACCTTGTTATCTCATTGTCAATTTGTTGTTGGGGGAAGGAAAAAACCCATTTGGTATAACTGTCCTTTAGGGAAGAAAATCTTCCAGGTCTGGCTGACATGTGACTCCTGACTCATAACTAGCTTCTGGACAATAAGGGATAGGTAATAAATGCTGATCAATGCCCACATGCCATAAACTTTTTTTTTAAATAATAAAATGCATTATCCTCCTGAATCTTCTCCATCTATTTAACAACTCCAAGGTGCTGCTTGCATTCAGGGTCCATGTTTCATGTATTCAATATAATAACAAGATTTGATATGTAAGTAGGAAGAAATTGATTCTCAAAGCTCCTGTCAGAGGACACAAATGCAAGTTAATTGACAAAAGAACCATAGAGTATTGTGTTTTTTATATAGAGTTGCTGTGATCTGGAATCTTAAAGGAATGGTGGAATTTACTTTATGCTCAATAATAAGTCTCAAAGATATTACTTAAAATACCTGACAAGAAAAAGTCAAAAGCATAGGAATGAAAAAGGATAGTGAGACTATTTGATTACTCTTTTTCTAAAAAGAAGCTGGCACAAGTATAATCTGTTGAATGCCCTCCTTTTGTACTCTTTGAATCAAGACTTGATTCTTCCAAGTACAGCCAATGTTACCTACTGCAGGGTAGATCAGTCTTGTAGTGGTGATCATGCTGTTAGTTGTATTTGCAAAGGGCCTATTGCTTGTTTCAGCCTTAAAGGCTGGATGTTGAGATTTTTATTTTTATCATCGTTGGGCAGCCCACTTTCAGCTCATGAGCATGTATTTCCTATGTTGCAGGTTTGAGTTTGTTTATACCCAAATCTGAACACTGCCAGGGAATTTCCAGGTCATGTAATTTAAACCTGGTTACCAGAGTCCATCATTTGGGCAAGAGGAAAGAAGTGCATGCTAATGTGAATTATCTAAAACATGATCTTAAAAACAAATACACATTACAAGTGAATTAATTGGGCTAAACAAAGCACTCCTATCATTTTCGCAGCAGCTTTGACTAGTATCTCTGCGCCACTGAGGTTTTCTCCAAAATGTTTGTGATCTAAATTTTTTAATAGTGTGGAAACAGGCCGTTTAGCCCAACAAGTCCACACCGACCCTCCAAAGAGCATCCCACCCAGACCCATCCCACTACCCTTTCCCTTTTAACCCTGCATTTCCCATGGCTAATGCAGCTAACCTATGTAGCCGTGAGCACTATGGGCAATTTAGCATGACCATTCCAGATAACTTGCACATCTTTCAACTGTGGAAGGAAATCGGAGTATCCTGCGGAAATCCATGCAAACATGGGGAGAACGTGCAAACTCCACACAGACAGTTGCCAAAGGATGGAATCAAACCCGGGTCCCTGGCACTGTGAGGCGGCAGTGCTAACCACTGAACCACTGTGCTGCCCTTAAAGGGAAGGAATGTGAAGGTAAATTAATCTGAATGTTTTGAAGTCCCTTAACCTGGCTCATATTCACTGATTGTAGCAAATTGAATTTTACCTCTCTGAATGAATGCAAGATCATAACTCAGGACAATCTAAACTATATAAGGAAAAATTCTGAGTCCAATTCTTAAAGCCACTGGTGACTCCTAGACGCAGAGACACTGACAACATGGTCAGAAAGATCTTAAAAAAAAAAACCCAACATTCATACATTGGTACATGAATTTACCATAAAGATAGCCTTTACTTTTGGTTAGCATAGCAAAATGCATTAGCAAAAGCTGTATTTTAAAGTCTCTCTCTTCAGGCAATTCTTTAGGCCAATATCCTAAGATATTAATTCAGTGAGCCCAGAATTTTGTAACACACCAAGTAAAAAAACCCACAATAAATGAAGTTAACATCCAGAGAAATCTCTGCAGTGAATGCAAACCGAACTTTGACACTCAAATATAAAGGGTATCTGCTGACACTATAAGTGGAGTATATAGCCACTATTACTTCCATATAGATGACATGAAACAACACCATAACAATTCCATTACTCTAACCATAACACGGCTTGTAACACTTCAGTGGAAAGCTGGATATAGTGGTGGAGAACCATCTGAATTTCCATCATGAAATTTTCCAAATTTGCTAAGGGAGATAAGGAATATTCCAACAGCCAAATGTCCAGATGCAACCAGCATAAAGATATATTAGTCCAGTTGTTAGCTAGTTCACAGATAGTCCAAAGGCCCCATTCTGATGGTCAGTTAATTAATAGAGTGGAAGTGGAAATTTAGTATGTTCTCATGGATAGGAAGCAGGGAGATTGAGACACTTATGAGGCCTAAAGGCACAATTCATCACCTAGTGGTCCTGAAAAGAGAAACTTATTTACTTACCTTTTGAGTTCTCTGCTGAATGTTCAACTTCTTTAGTAATTACTCGTTAGTATTGCTAACTATCCCTTCAACTAAAACAGTCTGTGTCCAAATGCAGCAAGACCTGGATAGCATTCAGGCTTAGCATAACTCAAATCAGGTAACTCATCTCTCACAATTGAACAGTAATTTATTGTAAGTTGTATTTTTACAAAAAATACAGTGAAAAGTGTTTAAGTCATCATACTGTGGCACCTGTATTAATAATGTAGGAAATCATGCCTCTCAAACTTGATTGAGTCTTTGAGGACATGACCAAAAAAGATAGATTAGGGCAGAGTAGTAGATATTGTCTACATGGACTTTGGTAAAGCCTTTGACAAGGCTCTGCAGGTAGACTAATAAGTAAAGTCAGATCACATGGGATTCAGGGACTGCCAACTGGATACAAAATTGGCTTGATGGGAGGAGACATAGGGTGGTGGTAGAGTGTGTTTTTTTTTGGACTGGAGGCCTGTGATCAGTGGTGTTCGACAGGGATTGGTGCTGGGTCCACAGCTGTTTCTCATTTATTTAAACGATTTGAATGAGGAGGTAATGATTAGTAAGTATGCAGATGACACCAAAATTTGTGGTGTAGTGGACAGTGAAGGTTATCTAAGATCACAAAGAGATCTTGATTACTTGGGTCAATGGGCTGAGGAGTGGCAGATGGACTTCAGTTGGATAAATGTGAGGTATCACATTTTGGTAAGACAAACAAGTAAAGTTCTTTGGAAGTTGCATCACAGGTAGACAGGGTGATGAAGAAGGCATTTAGCATGCTTGGCTTTGCTGCTCAGACCAATGAGTATAGGAGTTGGGACATCTTGTTGCTGATGTACAGGACATTGGTGAGGCCAATTTTGAAGTACTGTGTACATTTCAGGTGCCCCCACCACCCCCCATATAGGAAGGATATTACTAAACTGGAGAGCATTTGGAAAAGGTCAACAAGGATGTTGCTGGGACTGGAGGGTTTGAGTTATATGGATAGACTAGGACTTTTACCCCGTTGCATTCAATAGCATGACCATTGCTGAATTCCATGTCAATTAACCAGAAATTCAACTGGTCTAGCTATATAAATACTGAAGCTACAAGAATAGATCAGAGGCTGTAATTATCTGAGTAATTCCCCTCCTGACCTCCCAAAGACCACCAGACCACCAACTATAAGCCAGTGTTCAGGAATAAGTGACATTATCTCCACCTGCCTGAAAGAGTGCAGATGGAACAATGTTGGAGTATAACATTATCCAGTTGAACCAGCATGCTTGATTGGTATGCCATCTGCCATCTTCAGGATTCATTACTTCCACAACTGTGCAGAGTGGCAGCAGAGTCTACCATCTTAAAAAAAAAAAATGCCCTGCATAAATTCATCAAGCCTCTTTAGACAGCACTTCCAAAGTTGCAAGAAGGACAGGGCAGCAGATACTTGGGAACACCACCTGCAAATTTCCTCCAAAGTTGCACATTATTCTGACTTGGAAATGTATTGTCATTTCTTCACAGTCACTGGACCAAATTTCTGAAACTTGCTCCCTACCAGTATTATGGGTGCATCTGCACTCCAAGGATTGCAGCAGTTCAAGAAGACAGCATAGAACCACCTCGAGCAATTACGAATTTGCAAGAAATGCTGGCTTGGGCAGCTAAGTCCACACCTGTCAACAAAAAAAATTATTTTGGATCCTATTAGCATATATTAATAGTCCACCTGCTGTACCCAGCCTGTTACTTCAAGTGCTAGACAGTAGGAAAGAGCTGTTCAATTTTAATGTTAGTTTCCACTTAACAGAGGGAATTATAATCTCTTTTTGTGTTGCTTTATAAGGAAGAAACATCAAACACAAATGAAATTGTTAAATGTGTTATGTAAGCAGTTGGTTGTGTGTTACTCCTTTAAGAGATCATGTCAGGTAACCGGAAGGCAGTCTAAAAACTGGCTGTGGAGTTGAGTGATCTACAGTAAAGTATTCCCTGTTCTAGTTTGTCCTCCGTCTGCCTCTTTCTGTTTATAGTTGTAGTGAAACAAGCAAAATAACTTCCAATGAGTGAGACCCAGCTGACAAACAGCGTGCCAATGCTGTTTTTCTTTTTGTTGTTGGGAGTAAGGAAGATGCCCAGATTTTGAAATTGATGTGGGATTGTGGAGGGGTCGCAGGCTGTGGTTGATGCCAGGGAAGAACAGTACACGCTGGGGACAGCAGCAGTCATGAGGCGACTCGGGCTGAGGCTGATGGCTAAAATGGGAGTACTCACCCGCTGAGTACTTACTGAAATCATTGCAGAGAGATGTGAGGGACTGGGCCTGTGGGCGACGCTGAGGAAGAACAGCCATGAACACAATCGGTAAGGGTGCAGCAGACATGTAGAGTATTCACTAAGTGGACTCAAGCTGCAAACGGCTACCAGACTTGAGTGGTGGAAAAATTTCTGCTGTCAGGAAAACAACATGGTGGGCCAATTTGGAACATTTGGATTATTTGAGACTGAAAGGTGGATTCTGTACACTGATCATTTTAGTGTACTTAGGTGAACAAAGTGGTTGAAGGCGTAATGGTACCAATTTTCTTGTGTACTGTTGGGGGCAAGACCTTTGCGATTCTAAGGAGTCTGGTGCAACCAGAGAAACCCACACAGAAGACATACCAAGATCTATGTAAAGTGTTGGAAAGTTATTTTGCACCAAAAGCACTGATCGTGGAATGTTTCTGTTTTTACAAACGGGTACAGCACGAAGGAGGGTCCATCACCCAGTTAGTGGCTGCCTTAAAGAGGTTAGCGGAACACTGCTAATTTAATGTTCCTCTAAGATGCCTTGCAAGACTGTCGGGTTTGTGGCCTCCAACACGAAGTCATCCAAAGAAAGCTACCAATATGGAGTGGCCTGGGTTTCAAGGCAGCTTTGGCAATTGCTACCTTGATGGATTGGCTGCCGCTGAAGCAGCACAATTAAGTGATGATGCCTGGGCAAGTAAAGTAGTGGAAACATTGGAGTGTGGTTCCAAACATGGAATGTTGCCGATGTGGCAAGAGTAGCCACAGGGAGTCAAGAAGCAGTAAGTGTTGGACTTGAGAAACACACTAATGCAGGTGTAAGCGAGGGGGCCATATTGCCTGAAATTGCCAAGTACAAATCAAGAGGACTGTCTAGAGGAGACAATGCAGAGGACAAGGAATAAGGTACATGTTGCCTGTCAGGGACAGGTTGGTGGGAGAAGCAGAGGGCTGAGATTCAGCAGCACAATTAAGTTTAACATCCTGTTTGTTCAGGGTGAACCTGATCATTTGTGGGCTCTTCCCAGATAGAGGGTAAGACAGTAAAGATGCAAGTGGATATGAGTGCCGCAGTGTCTCTGATTCCTGAATCAGCATGTAGGGAAAAGTTAAAGGCACTACCATTTAATGCCTGCCAAGATTACACCATGGAGCCTTTAAATTATGTAATTTTCCCAGGAATACAAGGTACATCTTGTATTCTGCATCTGAGTGCTACCTAGAATGACCTAGTCTTGAGCTTAGTGGTGGTCTTGGTCCTGAGAGGAAGGACCGGTCATAGTAACTGCCCAGAATTACACCGTTACCTGTCCAGATGGGAGCGGTCTATATCAGATGGATCTTTCATGCAAGGAATGAGAGTTCTTATTTCCTCACTCAGTAAGCAGAAAGGTGCTGGAACAAAGGCATGATATGAATGAAAGAGATAGCCAGGAGCCAATTTTGGTGACCGAATGTGTACTGCCAGATTGAGGAGAAAGCGGGATCAGTGAATCCTATGCATACCTTCATTGCTGCTTCACCCAGGGGAGTGGCCTCAATCACTGTGGCAGTGGATTTAAATTGATGTGTGGGATCAGTAGAGGGAGGGATGTTGGGGGTCATGCCCACTCCTAGTGGCCTGAGTTGATGGTCATGAAGCCAGAATCAGTGGAAGCAATGACAGATTGACTGGATGAAATATTTGCTAGATTTGGGAATCCCAAACAAGTCATGAGTGATGATGGTCCACAGTTTGTACCAGAAAATTAGAGTCTGACATGTGAGATCAGCTCTGTGTACCTCTGCCTCGTCATTTGTCATAGGGTGATTTGTACAAAACTTGAAGCAGCTTCACTAGTGGAGGGCTTGCAAAGACGGTGACTCAGTAAGTTCCTCAGCATGCCATACATGACGACCCAAGTTTGGCTGGCATATTAATGTTCAACTGCCAGTTGAGAAGTAAGTTTGACTTACTGCAGCCGGAAGACATAAGAGAGGGGGTAGAGCGTAATCAAGAAAGACTGATTGCCAGAATGGTGGGAACCTCAAGGTCGAGGGTGTTCCAAAGAGGCTATGTTGCCCTGGGATTATATGTCTGGGAAAAATTGCTCCCAGAGGAGGCGGTGGCTGAAACAGGACGGTTGTCATATTTGGTGCGGACTAGGGAGGAGACACAAGGACCAGCTGTTTGTTGCACCTCACCAACAGGGGGCTGTCCCTTCGAATACTGAGCTGGTCTAGGTGAGACCACTGATGTCAACTGAGTTATGTGTCTCTGAGCCAGGTTTGGCTATACCCAGGGAGGACATAGCAGCAACATCATAGAACAGTGGGTGGTAGAGTGGCTCAGTGGTTAATACTGCTGCCTCACAGCGCCAGGGACTGGGTTCAATTCCATCTTTGGGTGACTATCCATATGTGGAGTTTGCATATTTTCCCCTTGTCTGTGTAAGTTACCTCCCATAGCACAAAGATGCGCAGGTTAGGCAGATTGGCTATGGTAAATTGCCCATTGTGTCCAAGGATGTACAAGTTAGTTGGGTTAACCAATGGTGGGGGTTGGATCTGGGTGGCGTGCTCTTTGGCGGATCAGTATGGACTTGATGGGCTGAATGGTCTGCTGCCATACTGTAGGGATTCTATGATTCTGTTATTCTATGAATGGCAGCCAATCAGAGAGAGACTTACCTGCAGAACAACACAAGCTTCTAGAAGCCCAGGAGATTACACTAGAAGAATTTCCTGAGATGAGACGGTCTGCTAGAAATTGCCATCGTCGAGAGACTGATCATATCAATGGAAGGAGCATTTTCTTTTCCATGTTTTCTATTATAAATATTCCTGATGTACATATATTAGCTACAATGCTTGTATAATAGATATAATTGTTGGATGTACATCCAAATGTTGTTAAGGGGAATATTGAAATAAATGGGAAAGGAGTGCAATGCATGTAGTTGGGTGTGTGCTGCCACTTTGAGATTGGCTCAGGTGATCTGGAGGTGGGAGCTAGGGGAGGCAATTGAAAAGTAACTGTTGAGCTGACAGAGTACCATAAAGTATACTCTGTTCACTTTGAACTTTAGTCTACTTCATGTTCCAAGATGTTAATATGGAGGTTAGTTAACAAACATAATTAAATTAACACTAAAGGTAAAACAGAAAATGAGGCACTGAAATATTGTTTATTTTATATGTATCAGTAATTCAGGGTGATGTTGCCACTTAATTGGAAAGGAAAATTGAAATTGGAATGGTCAGCTCCAAACAGCTGCAGGATTGATAAGTAACTTTGGTGCTTTTAATCATCCACTCATGCATTTTCATGATCAGGTAGGTATGTTTAAATTAGGGATAGTGGGAACTGCAGATGCTGGAGAATCTGAGATAACAAAGTGTAGAGCTGGATGAAAACAGCAGGTTAAGCAGCATCATAGGAGTTGGAAAGCTGACGTTTTGCGTCTGGATCCTTCTTCAGAAATGGAATTTCTGAAGCAGGGTCTAGGCCCAAAACGTGAGCTTTCCAACTCCTATGATGCAGCTTGGCCTGCTGTGTTCATCCAGCCCTACACCTTGTTATCTATGTTTAAATTAAGCCCCAGTTTCTTAAATACTTCGTTAATTGTTCTTTTATAATGCTGTTAAAGGAGTATTTGCCTTTTAAAAATCTCATGGTCCAGTCAGGAAACTTCATCACTCACTTCAGATTTGATGAAGTTGAAGTCCGAAGAGGTGCAGGTTAGGTGGATTGGCTATGGTAAATTGCCCTGTAGTGTCCAGGGATACAAGCTAGGTGGGTTAGTTATGGTAAATGTAGGATTATGAAGATAGGGTGGAAGGCTGGTTCTGGGTGTGTTACTGTTTGGAGGATTGGTCCAGTCTAGATGGACCAAATGGCCTCTTTCTGTACCCTTGGTTCTAAGGGGGTGGTGAAGTTTGATAACTTGACCATGCACTGTTAAAATGGGTCCTTTTTTGGTCATTCTATAGCAAAGGTTGAATGTGGATGTTAAGATGACCTGTAGACAAATTACAAGAAAATAAGCTATATTGTGATAGGACCCAAATATATGAACACACAAAAAAATTGAGTGGAATGTTAACATAACATAACACAACATAACATAGAAGCATGATGCAGAAGTAATTCACAATTACCTTTTTATAGTAGGTTTCAGTTCCAATGTTCCTAATTTTCTTTGTTAATGTTTAATCCACAGATGTGAAAGATGGTTGAAGAAAAATGTTTGATTCATCTACATAGTATCTAAAAAGTGAAATGTAAGAACAAGAGAGGAAATTGTAATGAGTGAATAGGCAATGACTCATTAGATAATGCATTATTGAGAGTGGCTTTGGTGAAATACCCAATTATCTGGTTGACAAGACCAATGATATGATAACAGAAAATCAAAAGTAGTTAACAGGCTACTAGAGAATATTGGCCTTTATCTAAAAGAATTGAATGTTAAAAATAAGGAAATATAGTTCAGTTTCATAAAACTTTAGGGGAACCTCAGCTAGAAGACTCTGTTCAGTTTTGGACAGGAAACATCAAGCAAGCTATATTAAGGGTGTTCTAACTGAGGCATTTAAAATGATTAAGAGATTTGATAGAGTACTTGCAAAGAAACTATACACCCTGCTGAGGAATCCAGAACAAGAGGGTCTGATCTGAAATTGAGAGCTTAGTCATTTAGCAGTGAATGTCGAAAACAAAACTTGTATTCATGCATACCTATTACATTTAATAGATTGTTTCAAGATATTTCATAGGAAAGTTATAAAATAAAATGACATTGAGTCACACAAAGACCGAAACCAGATAAAGATGATAGTACATGGCTGAGGTGGGGGGCAGGGGTTGTGCAGTCTTTGAGGAAGCTTGGTTAGTTAAAATAGGGAAATGGAAGAAAATAGATGAAGCAACTGATGAAATGGCATTGATCTTAATGACAAAGAAATTCATGAGCTTCTCATACTTGATGGACATGAAGGTAGAGGAAACAGGAGAGAAGGGATTAAGAAAATAATTACAATAGAAAAAAAAACAGAGGGGAATTTTTCTTTTGGAATTAGATTTAGGTTCACAAGAATGATCCCAGGAATGAAAGGGTTAACACATGGGGAACTTTTGAGGTCTCTGGGTCTATACTCAAGTTTAGAAGGATGAGGGGATATCTAATTGAAACTTAGAGTGGATGTTTCCATTGGCAAGAGAGATTAGGACCTAAGGGCATAGCCCTAGAGTAAAGGGAAGACTCTTTTGAGCAGAGATGAGGAGAAACTTCTTCAGCCAGAGAATAGTGAATCTATGGAATTCATTGCCACAGGAAGCTATGAAGGCCAGGTCATTGAACATGTTTAGGACAGAGATAGATAGGTCCTTGATTGTTAAGGGGGTCGAGAGTTACGGGGAGAAAGTGGGAGAATGGGGGTGGAGAAACTTATCAACTACGATTAAATGGCAGAGCAGACACATTGGACCGAGTGGCCTAGTTTCTCCTCCTGTGTCTTGTGGTCTTATTGTCTCATGTTCCAGGATCATTGTGGAATAGTTGGCAGTTGTTACAGAAAGGACAGGACCTGATAACCTTTTGGGTGGTCTAGCTAGATATAAAAATGAGTGAATAAACTAAATGTCTGCCACATGTTTTCACGTTTACATGCCTAATTAATGAAGGAGAGATGATGGCTGTGTTGGGGAGCCAAAATGAGAAAGATGGTAATGGTTTTAATGGAATCAGAGGTATCTGAAGTGATAATGTGGGTGTGGATGTAGTTGATCAGATTAGTTGTTGTAGAAATGTCATGAATTGAGGCCTGAAGTCTAGACTTCTAGGATTTTGCAAGAGCTATTGTAAGTTAATTGGGGAAAGGGATTTTCCCCCCTACAGTAGGCACAATGGGAAATAATATTGGGAGGGGAGGAAGTTTAATGTGGATAGAAGGCAAATCAAGAAGGTGATCAACAATGGAAACCTAGAAGTATTTTTCCCCACAAGACTTGTGGAACTTGCATTTTCATAATGGTTTCTGGATGAATAAGCATTTTAGAAGGCCAAGATCAAAAGATTTTTTAATTACATGTTGATATCTTGGGATATACAACAAAGACAAATACATTAAGTTGAGAAACCAAACAGCAATGATCTAATTGAATGATGGAACAGATCTGAGCAGCTAATTGACCCGTGGTCCTACGTTCTTAAATTGAAAATATATGTTCGAGTATCAGCTATTCAACCCAATACATCTGTTCCTTTTTCATACCCTATATAGTAAACTTCATTAGAGACTCCACCTGAACCATTATGTCTTTTGGGGAGGGTATACACGTAACACTGAGGAAGAGTGAAGGGTGAATCTGGAAATTGAAAAGCAAATTCCAGTAAAACTTTAATTATTTTTAAAAATAAACTAAGCTGTTAATTTATCATTTTAAATGCACTAGTGCTTCCAGCACAATTTCCTACAGCATGACCGATCATATCTAACCAATTTAATGCCAATTAAATGGGAAGCGTGACTGAGAGCAAGTTAATATACCAAACAAGATGATTTTTGGATAAATAGTCATGTGTTGCTCTTTAAACTTTGTAATAAATAATGTGAAGAAGTAGAAGTTAGAGACTGAACTTATTTTAAGGCTCATTAATTGAAAAACTGAACTTATTAAATCAAAATTGTGGGAACTAGTCATTAATTTCTCAAATGATGGCCATGGTAAAATATTATAAAAATAATAGAATCCCTACACTGTGGAAGCAGGCCATTTGGCCCATAGAGTCCACACCAACACTCTGAAGAGTATCGCACACGCACGCGCACACGATCCATCAACCCCTGGTAACTCTACATTTCCCATGGCTAATCCGCCTAGCCTGCCAATCTCTGGAGACTATGGCTAATTTAGGTTGGCCAGTCCACCTAACATGCACATCTTTGGAGTGTGGGGGGAAGCCAGAGCATCTTGGGGATATCCATGCGGGCATAGTGAGAATGTGTGAAATCCGCACAGAAAGTTGCCCAAGGCTGGAATCTCCTATCTTAAAGCTATTATGTATCCAGTTAGCATGCTCACCCTGAATCCCATTTGATCTGACTTTACTAGTTAGTTTACCATGCAGAATCTTATCAAAGTCTTTAGTAAAGTCCAAGTAAACAACATCTACTGCTCTGCCGTCCTCCTTTTTGGTTACTTCCTCAAAAAAGCTCAATCAAGTTTGTAAGACAATTTTCCTCACACAACCATGCTGTCTATCCCTAGTCATTCCTTACCTCTCAGAATCACCTTCGACAACTTACCCACTATAGATGTCAGACTTATGGATCTATCGTTCCAAGGCTTCTCTTTATCTCCCTTCTTAATTTAAGGCACATTACATACCCTCCATTCCACTGGCACCTCACCCTTATCTATATATTATACAATTATTTCCGCTAGATGCGCCAGGTCCTGGAGACTTAGCCACCTTTTATGTTTTCTAAGATCTCCAGCACTTCTCCTTCTGTAATGTCATCTGTTTTCAAAAAACAGTATTTATTTCCCTGACTTCTCTAGCCTCCATTTCTTTCTTCACAGTAAAAAATTGACATGAAATACTCATTAATATCTCTCCCATCTCCCTAGGTTCAACACAAAGATGATGTTGTTGACCACTAAGGGGCCCTACGCTCCTTCTAGTTGCTCTTTTGCTCTCAATGTACTTGTAGAATCCTTTTGGATTAGCCTTAACCTTATCTGCCAAGGCTAATCATATCCTGTTTTTGCCTTCCTGATTTCATTCTGTTTAAAGTGCCGCTACACTTCTTTTTTTAATCTTCAAGAAATTCATTTGATCCCAGTTGTCTAAATATAATATGATTCTTTTTTATTCTTGACTAGAACCACAATATCCTTATTCATCCATTGTTCCTTAATCTTTCCATCTTTCCATGTGTTATTTATCTTTAATTAAACATCTTAATTTTTCTGATATCCCTGCTTTTTGGAAATAATTTCTTACAGCTTTGCTTATTTTTATTTCACTTTCTTTCCATTTGACTGGATTTTTCATATTGCTGGATATTTTAGTGTGCTTTCTTATGGTTTTCCCCCTCTGTTATGATTTAAGATCATATTTTTGTGTGCAGTTTCAAAGCTTTAGTGTATGTATTCTTTTATGTATCAATTATGTATTCAGCCATGAGGACTAGTAGTACGTTTTTAAATGTGTTGCAGTAGTCTTCAGTCAAGACTTACTGTCAATTAATGTTGATGCCAGTTGTACACTGAAGAATAAAGCTAGCAGCAAATATATTCAAAGCTTCATTAACTGTACTTTAATTATGAATAACATTGACTTTTGTTTTTGTATCTATTTGTAGAAGAAAATTAGAATGATTTTAGCATGTGAGTAGCAGTGTAGATATATTGCTGAATTAATAATCCAGAGGCTTGGATGAATGAGTTTGAATCCTGCATCTAAGGAACTAATATTTATCTGATTGAATAGATTGGGAAACAAATGTCATTAGAGTACAGGAGACTGCAAAACAACCAGATTGTCATAAAAATTTGTGAGACTCACTAATCTGCTGTCTTTACCCATTCTAGCCAATATGTGACTCTGGACCCTTTTAATTGTTACCTTAAATGCCCAGGCAAGTAACAAAGTTGCGTCCAACTCCTATGAAAATCAAAATTAAGCAAAACAGATTACCCAATATGCACCTGGTACCAAGTACTGGCAAAAGCACATCCAACTCCAAAGTAAAATCTACGAAAATTTGCTGAATCTGAGAGGGCTATTGTGTAGATTTGTTAATTAACTGCCAGACAGAATCATGCTTGTGGCATTATTCCTTTTCTGCTAACGTCCCAGACTCTTCAGTCATGATCCCTGGTCTGTCTTGTCCCGTCAAACATGGACAAAGGAGCCAAAGTTGGAAAGGATAGCCTTTGTAATCAAAGGAGCAATTTGCTAAATGTGATATTGAGGAGTCCGAGTAAAATTTGACGTTAATGGAAATCTGGATGGCTGTCCTCTAAATGGAATCACACCTAACTTTGGTGACTGTTGGAAGCTAATCTTTGCACCAGAATATTTTAACAAGAATTTCTCAGAAGAGTGTCCCTGGCCTAACCATCTTCAGCTGCAGCTTTATTGATTGTACCATGTTGAGTTCCATTTGCAACTGTTCAGGTAATGAAACAATGCAGTAAGACCTAAACAATATTTAGGATTTGGTTGATAAATCGCAAGTTGCATTTAGACCCCACAAGTACAAGACAATGACTGTCTCTAATAAGAGACAATTTAACTACAGCCCCTTGATATTTAATAAGATTGCCATTGCTGAATCTCCCACCATCAATAAAAACCGAAAGAACTGCGGATGCTTTAAATCAGGAACAAAAACAAAGTTGCTGGAAAATCTCAGCAGGTCTTCTGCATCTGTGAAGGAAAAAAAAAGTTAACATTTCGGGTCCAGTGACCCTTCCTCAGAACTGGTTCTGAGGAAGGGTCACTGGACCCGAAATGTTAACTTTTTTTTTCCCTTTACAGATGCTGCCAGACCTGCTGAGCTTTTCCAGCAACTTTGTTTTTGTTCCTCCCACCATCAATGTCTTGGACAGTTGTTTTTGACCAGAAATTTAACTGGACCAACTTACAAGAGCAGGTCAGATTTTAAATATTTTTTTCTCTGAGGAACTCATCACCTGACACCCCAAAACATGCCCATCATCTATAAGGCACAAGTCATGATTGATGTAACCCTCACTTGCCCTCCCTGGGTGAGTGTAGCTTCAATAATGCTCAAAAAGCTTGAAATCATCCAAGATAAAGCATTCCATTTGATTGGCACCAGTGTAAACATTAACCGCCTCCACACTGTTGCACTGTGGCTGCAGTGGTTACCATCTATAAGATGCATTGCAGATAGTCAAAGCGTCTTAGACACTACCTCCAAAACCATGATATCTGATAGTAAGGCAGCAGCTGCAGAACATGATCTAAAAGTTCTCCTCTAAACCACAAACCATCCCGATTTGAAACTTCATCACTGCTAAGTCTGAATCCTGGAATTCCCTGCCTACCAATATTATGTATGTACTTGCACCATAGGGCTGTAGTGTTTCAAAAGGTGACTAATCACCACCTTCTCTAGTGTAATCAGGGATGGGCATAATGCAAGTGGCATGCTCATCCATGAGTGATTTTAAAAAAACCTACAATCCCTGCCTTCCTTCATTTCAGTAAAAATGTGAGTTAAGTAGTGGCAGATACACAACATTAATCAAGTACTTTCTCTGGTTTGCTGCTGATCTAATCTGTTTGTTTTTAAAACTAACCCAAAGGTGAATATCAGTGCGGAAAGAAAAGCTGATTTTTTTTTTTCTACTTCTGGCTATGCTACTGTCAATAATAATGAATATGTGCAGAAGCTGCTTAGTCAACTCAAAAAGTAATCACTGTTTCTTGGATCTGAATAAAATCTAATGAAGTGTAAACATTTCAACATATTACCTTAGGCAAAGATGAATTTGTTCTGTAACCTTTTAAACTATTATGAAATATATAATGCATTTACAGAGGACTTTTTATTATCATGTAAGACTACCTCTTATAAAGAATTGGTTTGTTTATTCTGCTTCCAACTTCAAATTCCCTTCAGTTATGCTATTCACAATATGCTGTTTGTGCTGTTGTATATTTTCTCGAGTTGTGCAGCTTCTTTTAGTTCTCCTCCTGAATGGTAGAGACAGCATTAAAATTTGTTTTGGCTGCCTTTTGCTTATTTGTACATTGGAGAAATAATTTTCTCTCCCCTAGTTCTCCATTCATACAAGCAAAGCAATGGGAAAGTTTGGACATAAGCAGGTCAGATTCTATCTTGACTCCAAGGCATTGTCTCAGGTTACTAACTGTTTCTTTTGAACTGATTTTATTTGTACTCGTAGGTGGAAGAACAATAAAGCAAATCAATATTTTTCACTTGAAAATTTTCTGTAAGGTTAGAAAATGTACTAAGCATTTATATATAAAAAAGTTGAGTATTCAATGGCAATACCATAAGTATCCTCTTCATTTGAAGAGCATTTTCAGAATCACTACAGTGCAGAGTGTGGCTATTTGGTCATCCCTTCTGCACCTACGCTCCAAAAACATCCCTCCCAGATGTAACCCACTACATTTTCCCCATAATGCCCCACTTACCATGGTTAATCCACTTAACCTGCTCATCCCTGGGCACTACAGGGCAATTTAGCATGGCCAATCTACCTAACCTGTGGGAGGAACCTGGAGCACCCAGCAGACGCAGTGGGAACTTGCAAACTCCACACAGTCACCTGAGGCTGGAATTGAACCCGGCACTGTGAAGGCAGCAGTGCTAACCACGAAACCAGTTCAACTGCATTCCACCTGCCTCACACTTATGTCAAAAGGAAATAACGTGAGTATAGATCTTATATCCTCTCAAAAAAATCAGCTCCTGAGGAATCAAGACCAACTGAAGAGATTTGGTGATGAAACATCACTAGACATGTATAACCCACCTAAGCTACACATCCCTGAACACTTGGCAATTTAGCATGGCCAATCCACCTAGCCTACACATCTTTGGACTGTGGGAGGAAACCGGAGCACTCGGAGGAAATCCACGCAGACATGGGGAGAATGTGCAAACTCCACAGAGAGTCACCTGAGGGTGGAATTGAACCTTGGTCCCTGGTGCTATGAGGCTCGATGTTTCTCCTCCCAGTCTCTCGTCTCTTGTCTCTCTCACACATCAACAAAGCTGCTCTCTGTGGAAGGAGAGACCCTCACCCCTCACACACTGCCCCTCTCTTCACTTCACCAAAGCGCAAGGAGTAAAGAAGAGGAGACAACCTGCAACAAGAACAAAAATAAGAAATAATGCTGCTCCAAATCTCCTACAACTTCTTCTGTCAGGCAGAAGAAACAGAAGCCTGAACATGCCTGAGCAGGTTCAGGAACAGCTGCTTTCTGGCCGTTTTCAGCCTGTTGAATGAACTGTAGCATCAAATAATCACCTACTTGCCTGCAAGTCCTTTTGCTTGCTGAGATCTGCCTGTACCGTTTGTAAACAAAGCTTTTCACTATATTTTGGTACAGGTGACATATCAATTAATTAATCAATAATAGTAGATCTGCCATATAATCCATACAAATGCAGTTTTTGTTAAAGATAGTTACTGAACCCTACTAAGATCCATTGGCAACTGTTAATATAAAGAAAAGTACAAATACTCTGTATTAACATTAGAATTGGACCATAAGACTTCACGTTTATGAAATAAAAACATAACCCTTATTGAATATAAAAGACTGAAACAAGCACAATTCATTTTCAAAATTGGTTTGTTATACTCTCGAATTTGATGCCTACTTCATGCAAGAGATCTATTTATAAGACATATCAATCTTAAAATGATTTGGGCAGATGATGGCCTAGTGCTATTATTGTGAGACTGTGGATCCTGGTTTGAATCCCATCACGGCAGCTGGTGGAATTTGAATTCACTTTTTAAAAAATGTGTAATTAAGAATCTGCTGGTGACTATGAAGTGATTGTTGATTGTTGGAAAACCCATCTGGTTCACTGATGCGCTTTAGGGAAAGAAATCTGTTTTCCTCACCTGGCTTGGCCTATGTATGACTCCAGATCCACAGCAATGCGGTTAACTCTCAGCTGCCTTCTGAAATGGCCTGGCAAGCCATCACTTGTGTCAATCACTGAAGTCTCAAAAAAGAAATGAAAGCAGACAGACTACCTGCCATCGAACTGGCAGCACAATTAGGATATTAGGACCTTGTGGTAGAGTGACAGTGTCCCTGTTAATGGACCAGGAAGCCCAAGTTTAAGTCCCACCTATTCCAAAAGTGTGTATGAACATCTCTGAACAGGTTGATTAGAAAAATAGGTTAAATGAAAAAGAAACTTTTTTTCTTACCGTCAGGAGGCAGTTGCCCTGGGTGTGCTCCACTTTGACTCCAGACCCTATGACATCTCATGGCTTCAGGTTAAGTCTGGGCAAGGAGACTGCCTGCTGATTACCATGTGCTGTTCTCCTTCATCTGACAAATCAATACTCCTTCGTGTTGAAAAACACTTGGAGGAAGCACTGAAGGTGGCAAAGGTGTAAAATGGGGGGTGGATTTTAATGTCCACCACCAGGATTGGCTCCGCAGCAACACCGCTGATCAAACTGGTTGATTCTAAAAGATATAGCCACTAGACTGAGTCTGCAGCAGGTGCTGAGGGAACAACATACTTGACCTCATCTTAACCAATCTGCTGCCTGCAGATGTGTCTGTCCATGACAGTGTTGGTCAGAGTGACTACTGTGCAGTTGTTGTGAATTTGAAGTCCTGGCTACACATTAAGAATACCCTCCATAGTGCAGAATACAATCACGATGCTCAATGGGACAGACTTCAAATAGATCTCGCAACCCGAGAGTGGATATCCATGAGATGCTGTGGGCATTCAACAGCAGCAGAATCGTACTCTGGCACAATCTGTAACCTCATGGCCCAGCATATCCCCCATTCAACCATCACCATCAAGCCAGGAATCAGCTCTTGTTCAATGGAGAATACAGGAAGGCATGCCAGGAGCAGCACTAGGCACATCTAAAAATGAGGTGTCAACCTAGTGAAGCAAGCAAACAAGACTGCTTGCATGCCAAACTGCGTAAGCAGCAAGTAATAGGCAGAGCTAACCACTCCCACAACCAACGGATCAGATCTAACCTCTGCAGTGCTGCTACAGCCAGTTATGAATGGTGGCAGAGATAAAGGAGCAGAATTAGGCCATTCAGCCCATTGAGTCTGCTCCAGCATTCAATCGTAGCTGATAAGTTTCTCAATCCCAATCTTCTGCCTTTTCCCCGTAACCCTTCATCCTTTTCCCAATCAAGAACTCATCTATCTCTGTCTTAAATGCACTCAATGGCTTGGCCTTCACAGCCCTCTGTGGCACTGAGTTCCGCAGATTAACCACCTTGAAGAAATTCTTCCTCATCTCGGTTCTAAAGGGTTGTCCCTTCACTCTGAAGCTGTGCCCTTGGGCCCTAGTCTCTCCTCTTTGTGGAAATATCATCTTCATGTCCATCCTAACCAGGCCTTTTGGTATTCTGTAAGTTTCAACCAGTTCCTTCTAAAGTCTATCAAGTACAGAACCACAGTCCTCAACTGCTCCTTATATGACCAGTCCTTCATAGAATCCTACGATGCTTATAGTGCAGTAAGAGGCCATTCGGCTCACCATGTCTGCACTGACTCTCTGAAGAAGATCTCCAGGATCATTCCTATAAACCTCCTTTGAACCCCTTCTAGTGCCAGCACATCCTTTCTTAGATACAGAGCCCAAAAGTGCAGTCTGACCAGAGCCTTAAATGGACTCCGCAGTACATTTCTGCTCTTACATTCTAGCCAACTTGAAATTAATGTTGACATTGCATTTGCCTTCTATGCTGTTACTGAACCTGCATGTTAACTATAAGAGAATCCTGAACGAGAACTCCCAAGTCCCTTTGTGCTTCAATTTCCAAAGCCTTTGCCTGTTTCGTAAATAGTCTCTGCGTCTATGCTTCCTACCAAACTGTGGAACCGCATACTTTCCTGTACTGTATTCCATTTTTATCAATTTCCTAGCCTGTCCAGGTCCTTCTGAAACCTCCCTCCTTCTCAACATAACCTGCCTCTCCATCTAGCTTTGTGTTATCTGCAAACTTAGCAACAGTGCCCTTATTTCCTTCATCCAGATCATTAATGTAGGACGAGAATAGTTGTGGTCCCAAAATGTTGCCCTGTGGAACTCCACTAGTCTAACACCAGCTGCCATCCTGATAAAGATCCCTGCATCCCTTCTATCTGCTTTCTGCCAGTCAGCTAATCCTCGATCCGTGCCAGTACCTTACCTGTAACATCATGGGCTTTAATCTTGTTTAACAGCCTCCTCTGCGGGACCTTGTCAAAGGCCTTCTGGAGATAAAAATAAATAACATACATATAGATTTTTTCTGATGAAGGGTTTAGGCCCGAAACGTCAAGTTTTCCTGCTCCTATGATGCTGCTTGACCTGCTGTGTTCATCCAGCCCCATGCTTGTTATCTAACATCCATAGCTCTCCTTTTTCTAATTTCCTTGTTAACTCTTCAAAGAATTCTGACTAATTTGTCAGGCATGGCCTCCCCTTGACGAAACCGTGCTGACTCATTCCTATTTTACAATGCACTTCCAAGTACTCTCCAGTCTCATCCATAATAATGAAACCTAAAATCTTACCAAGGTCAAACTAACTAGCCTATCATTTCCTGTCTTCTGCCTCTCTCCCTTCATAAGCACGGGTGGTACATTAGCCATTTTCCAGTCCTCCTTTCTGACTCAAATGTTTCCTGAAAGATTACTACCAATGCCTCTATAATCTCCTCATCTTTCTCCTTCAGAACTTTGGGGCGTAGTCCAGGTGATTAATCCACCTTCAGACCTGTCAGCTTCCCAGCACCTTCTCATTAGAGGTGGCCCCTATACTCATCTGTACCCCTGACTGTATTAAAGTCCCAGTGTGCTGTTGGTGCCTTCCATTGTGAAAAATGATTGAAAGTAGCTATTCAGCAACTCTGCCAATTCTTTCTTCATCATTACTTCTTCTTCAGCCTCGTTTTCCAGAGGCTCAATGTCTGCTCTTGCCTCTCTCTTACATTGTAGAAATTAAAAGAAACTCCTGCAATCATCTTTTGTATCACTAGCTAGCTTACTCTCATATTCCATCTTCTCCTTCCTTTATTGCTTTATTAGCTATCCTGTGCTGGTTTTTAAAAGCTTCCCAATTCTCTGGCTTCCTACTGATCTTCACAACATAGTATGCTTTTTCTTTTGTTATTCTGCTGTTCCTGACTTCCGTTGTCAACCATTGTTGCCTCATCCTCCCCTTAGCATGTTTCTTCTTTCTTGGGATGATTTTCTGCTGTGCCTTCCAAATGACACCCAGAAACTCCTGTCATTGCTGCTCCACCATCTTCCCTGCTAGGCTCCCCTTCCAATCAAGTCTGGCCAGCTTCTCCTTCATGTCTTTGTAGTTCCCCTTACTCAATTATAACACCACAACATCCGATTCCAGCTTCTCCCTCTCAAACTGCAAAGTGAATTCTATCATATTATGACGACTGTCTTCAAGGGGTTCTTTCACCTTAACCTCCCAAATTAAGTCTGCTTTGTTACACATCACCAAATTCAGAATTGCCAGTCCCCTGGTGGACTCTATCAGAAGTTACTGCAAAAAATCTCTTGTAGACATTCCACGAATTCCTTTTCTTGAGATCCTCTACCAACCTGCATCCAGTCCACCTGTATATTGAAGCCCCCCATAACCAATGTAATAATATCTTTCGTAAGGCCTTTTCTATTTCCTGATTTTTTTTTTTTCCCTACATCTTGACTACTTCTAGGAGGCCTGTAAATAACTCCTATTGGGGTCTTTTCTCCTTTGCAGTTCCTCAAGTGAACCACACAGATTCTACATCTTCTGACTCTATATTGCTTCTTGCTATTGATTTAATTTTATTTCTTACTGACATGGGAACTCTGTCCTCTCTGCCCATTTGCCTGTCCTTTCAATAGGATTTGTATCATTGGATATTTTGTCTGCAGGCCTGATCCCCTCGAATGCAGGTCTCTGTGATAACCACAACATTGTTCCTGCCCCCAAAACATTGTTCCTGCCAATTTCAATCTGCGTTACAAGCCCATTTACTTTGTTATGTGTATGACATGCATTTAAGTACAACACCCTCAGTCCAATTTTGACCATCACCCTTCTGATAGGTGCCCTCTTATCTGCTCCACCTGAAGTTAGAAGTGTTGGAAAGAGTCAGGAATCTGTCCTACCACTTGATCTAGAAAGTTTAATGACCAGTATTGAGCCCTCCCTCTCCTTTAACATTCTCTTATCATTTTCCATGCGACTGAAATGCACCCAACATGTGCACATACCTTCCCTCTCTTCCTCACTCTCTAGGTCTAATAGTGAAAAACCCTCAAAAACACAATGCTACTTGGTCTTTGTCAAAGAAAACCTGAAAAATTGACCCAGTAGCCATTGTTATAACCTGTAACTATTTGGATGAACCTGAGTAGATTAGACTTACAATCATACATGCTGTTGGAGAGAGATATGCTGACACCACGCCCACTGGGCAGCATTTGGCTGGCGTAAGTTTTCACAAAACTACTTACCTTGCTGGAACATAATAATTTGTGGCATTGGATCAAGGAGTGTTAACATTGTCCTGTTGTACTTATGATATATGCATTCTCAGGTCACATTCTTGTCACCCTAATGCCCGTTCCTCTGGGCTGTATGATCCCCTTTCTCTGCTTCACCTCTTCAACTAGAAGCTGATAGTCTGGATCACAGAAGATGGGTGCATCCCTCTGCACCATCAGCAGCTGTACAACATTCTGGCATGACAATGATGGAAGTACAAACATAAGTTAGCGTTCTGTCAATATTCAATACTACGCAAATAAGCTTTGTCTGTACCCATGCAGGAGCCTGATTCTTCTGGGTTCAGTTCTGCTGGTAAGGGAGCTGCAAGAATGACATGTTCTTGACATGCCAAGATGGCATGTTGTGCTCATGAGTGAACAAGCCCTGCTCTTCTGCAATGACTATTGTGCTGTTGTAAGATTAATGGGAAAAACTGGACATCGGTTTGCTCAGTTGGCCGGACAGCTGGTTTGTGATACAGTGTGGGTTAAATTTCCACATCAGCTGAGGTTATTGTGGAGGTCCCTCTTTCTCAACTGTTTCCCTTACCAGAGATATGGTGATCCTCGGATTAAACTAGTGTTCTCCCTGTAATGAGAGAGGAGGGCTATGACAATTTTAATCTTACTTATGGGAAAGGCACAGTTGGATATACACGCACTGATGGGTGGTCAGAGGGTAGATGTTGGGAACGGTTTCTGTATACCATATTTAACCATCATATTCTGAGATGATATGCTCACCTGAGCTACTGCAGAGTGTTTAGACTAGCTCATGCTGCTGAAGTACTTCCATTACCATTGGGTCTTATAAAGCTTTGTTCAACCTGAAGGTACTAGTGTGCGTGCTTTCATTACAAAAAGTTAACAGACAGCATTAATCTCTCTTGCAATAATCCAGTGTTAACATTAACTGAGAAAAGTTAAATCCCAGAATGAAACCTGGCTTGACAGACGTACTTATTTTTTGCAGCTGCTTATCCTAGTGGTTAGTTACTGAAACATATTCACACAAGGCTGAAGATGTTCTTCAATTATAGAACAGAATTATAAGAATAAGCTTTTACGCCACATCTTAGTTCTTTCTGGAAATGGGCTGACAGTCTTCCCCAAATTATGGGTGGCATGGCGGTTCTGTGGTTAACACTGCTGTTAACAGGTTCGGTTCCAGCCTTGGGGAACTGTGTGGAGTTTGCATGTTTTCCCCATGCTCCACCCACAATCCAAAGGTGCGCAGGTTGAGTGGATTGGCCATGCTAAATTGCCCAGTAATGCAGGCTATTAGCTATGGTTAAGCCAGTTTGCATTTGTTGCATGTTATGACATTGCGGAAAATAGGTATCAATGTAAGTTATCATCAAACAACCAGGTCTCTTGGCCCAGAGGTAGTGACACTATCATTGTACCATAACAGCCCCTTCCACTAGCAGAAATATGGCTGCTGTGATAGAAGTCAGGTGACCTCTAATTGATCTCACTAACTCTAGTGGCGTCAGACATAGAGGTCACTTGGGCATATCTTGGTACTTGTGACAGGACATTACTGTTCACATAATTTGTAGGCTTCAAGTTTCTCGTCTTTATTCCACTAACTAAATTTTGGTGTAGTTATATGTACTGACATGTCAAATAATGCTTATGTTAGTGACTCCTATAAGGAAGTTGACACATAATGTTCATGTTCCTCCTACTCCTTGTATGTTGTCAGTTTTTTAAAGATTTCAGCAAATCAATGCAGAAATTTGAGTTAACACAAATTAATTCAAATCAAGTCACACAAGTACACAATCCATACAAATTCTACAGAAACCTTATCGTCTGCCTTGTGTTAGATTTTTTATACAATGTTATTTGGGCACCAACTGGTGAGGTTACTGTAGAATTTGATCATAAGTGGTAAATAACCATGTCCATTAAAGTTGTGCAACACTGATTTATCCAAAACCTTCTATTAGCTTTGTGAAACATCTAATACATTCACAGCTACTGTAGCCATTAGGGCCAAATCAGTACATTCCCCATGGGAACTTGACGACCTGCAGGTTCTCTTCCAAATTGCCCTGCATTCTGACTTGGAAATGTATTGTTGTTCCTTTATTGTTGCTGGGTTAATATTCTGGACATCCCTCCTTTAAAAGCTTTTTGGGTCTGCCTATACCACATGTACTGCATTAGTTCAAGAAAATAACTTAGCACAACCTGAGGGCAATTAAGAATTGACTATCAATGCCAATCTTGTTAGTGATGCCCTATCCCATTAATGAATAAAACAAAACTCTCCTGCATCATGGAGAATATAATGAATTGGGTGAGTTTAGTAGTGTATTTGTTACTAGAATAGTATATTAATTGCATCATGTTAACATCAGCTGTGCTTTTAACTTTGTTTTATCCAATATTTACCAATTCACTATGTCATTTTCGACAACCCCTTCCAAACGTGCAATGTCTTCCACCTAAAGTACAAGGGCAGTACATGCATAGGATCACACCACCTACATGTAATATTGCTGTTCCTTTAACCTGACTACCCTTGATGGGCTGCGTACTTCATAAGCATGACCGACACAAGAACTCCTCAAGCAGGTGTTCTACTCCCAGCTTTGAAACGGCAGCCAAGCCCCAGGCAGACATAGGAAGCGCTTCATCGATATCCTCAAGACCTCACCGGCGAAGTACAACATTCCCACAGACATCTGGTAGCCATATCAGTCTGTACAGTCCACTGGTGGGCTCATCCTGGAGTGGAATAGAGTTATCCTCTTTTGCGAGGGACTGTTGACAATGATGATGGTGATGACCAAGTCAAAATCCTAGGCCACTCTCTGTCTCAGTACTGTGGATGTATGCATCACCCTTGTGGACTGCAGCAGTTCAAGAAGGCAATTTATCGTCAAAGTCTCAATGGGCAATGAATGACAGACTATTCAGTGATGCCCACATCCCTCAAACATGTTAAAAACTTATAATGACTGTTTGACAAATGAAGATAATACCGAAATGTAGTTATCATTACAAATATTTTAAACTATTGGGACGAACAAAAAGAGACTCTGTGGTACCTATGGATCTATGTACTGCAGTTTGTCATTTGGTGAGAGATGGTTGAAATTGTACTGGATGCATCACCTTGATTAATATTCCTTAATTACCCATATTAATCCAAGGGAGATTAGTTGTAGTTAGCGTCACAATATTGTGGCTCTAAGAGGTGTATTTTGTCCTTTTTTTGTGAAAAGAAGTTGAGACAGAGGTGAGAAGTAGTCTGTTCCAAGCCAATGAAGTAAGCAGCTTGTGAGGCCTTAGTTTTTTTTTTAAAGTTGGAACAATGGAAGCAGCATGAATGGGTGGAGTCAGGCTCCCACAGAACCAGAGTTTATGTTTAGCTTTCAGCAGTTGGGGTTTTGCAACTGCCGTATATATTTGCCTTCTACATGAAATTGCTTGAATTCTGTCTTTCTGCCAAAATTTTCTCTTGATGTTCTTTCCTCCTGGACTGTGGAAACATTGCATGTGAGACAATCTATTTTATTGAATTTGCCTTTGCCGTGTTTATGGGATGTTACTATGATCAAACAGTTGCTGTTTAGTAGTTAAATAATACATTATTGTGTTAAGTTTTCCAATAAAGTTAGGCCAATTCTTCCTTCTATTGTTTGTACTTTAACTGTAGAGTAAGAAACAGGTGTGTTTTGCTTGAAGCCGAGTAGCATAACCAATTGAATCACATATGGAACACAGCACCTTATGATTTAAATAAGAAAAGGTTAGGGTGTAGACTATCTCCTTGATATATCTGAAAGGGGGTTGGTCTGATCCAAAACATTAATGACTGATAAAGCAAAATATGGGCAACAGATTGTGACATTCAAGTAAACTACGCAGCTAACTTGTCATAGAAGTGAAATGACCTGCCATGAATATAATTATCTTTCGCTTGACAGATTAGGCTTAAATATAGTATGAAATAGGCCTGCAGCTTATTGTTGAGGAAAGGGTATTTGTTTTAACATTTATTCGCCTTAATTCATTACATAATATTTATGGTTGTCACACTGATTGCTTTCAGTTTCAGATTAGTGATATCACATTGGTCCTGGTGGGTGACTTTGTTTCCTCAGATTATATATTTCTCTATTGGCAGAGATTTGTTTATTAGTTGCATGTTGGGGAAATTGTCGCTCAGTATGTGATTTCTTCACTGTACTCTCTTGATATTAATGTTTTTTGTTTGAAGCTGACACCCGACAGAAAAGGTTTGAATTTATATCCTAAAGAAAATAAATGCCTCTCTGACTTACGGAAGAAGAAGCTTCCGTCTGATAAATAGTTGCTGATTATTGATTCTTGAAGTTCATAGTAAATATTGCATTTTACGTAATGATCCAGGCTTGTAAGTTCTAAGTTGGTAATTGAAGCTGTATACATTTGATCTGTTAAATTATGTCTGATTACTCAGACTGTGTCAAAACGCAAGATTGTCAGAAAATATGGGTTTTCAATTTAAACCTGTGTTTAATTAAACTGCATAAATTACCTTGGGCAAATGATTCTTACCTTACTGATGGTGAGGTTAGGATATTAGGCGTGAGTTGATATGTTCGCCTGAAATCTTTCCACAACAAAGTGCTTTTATAGTCTGATCTACATCCCGATTATTTTCTCACATGCACACAAGGGATACTATTTTGTTAGTCTGCTATTTTGCTAACTAATTTATCTCAATTTCTTTTGACAAAAGGTGTAGTGTTTGCCTCAAATAACTGATTTCAAAATGTGGTCCTATTGAAAATCTACTTTGTGCATTCTTTGGTAAATGTCTGCCCCTACAAATCTCTGCCACTTGTCCGCTGTGCTGTTGAAATGACACATATTTTGCAAATTTGTTACTTTCTAACCAACAGTGTGAAGGTATCTATTTTAAGTCAAACAATATAACCAAACTTATTTGTTTTGCATAGATATTGTAGTCGACTAAAACTATCTGCAGTGTGTGTTATGATATAAACTTTAATTTCAGAGTGGCGGGAAGATTATTTGATGACAAGAGCTTTGTTGCTTTGGATCATTGACCTCAATACTTGCAGGGATCACTTTATGATGAATGTAAAGATCCTGCCAAATTTAACAGTAGGGTGAATTTAAAAGCTAGTTCACTGGAGATAGATGTTTTTACAATTTACATTTGTATAATGCAATTTTAGGCTTATGTGAGGCAGACAAATCAATATCCTAGAGCCACCATGGATCAGAAACTAGACTGTGCCAGCCATATAAATACTTTGTTTAGAAGAATAGACAGAAGCTGAGAATTATGTGACAAATAACTCGGCACCACTGGCCGACTCCTCAAGGCCTAATCGTCACGTACATATTCATATACATCTATAAAATATAGGGCGTAAGTCCCCGGTGTGATTGCATACTTGCGAATTCCCCTCCAAGCTGCACAGCATCCTGACTTTGGAACTACACTGTTGTCCTTCATTGTAGTTGGATCAAAATCCTGGAACCCACTTCATAACAGTTGTACCTACCCCCATAAATATCAGTGGTTCAAGAAGGCTCATCACCACCCCCTTGATCTGACCATGAATGAATAAATGTAAAAAGAAACCTCAGGATCTGTTAGATTGTGGCTGATCTGGATCTCAGCTCTATTTAACCGCATGGTTCCAAGTTATTAAATACCCTTCCCTAAAAAATAATTTTATGATCTCTATTTTCAGTTGACCTTGTGTATATGTTTGTGACAATGTAGAAATTGTCATGATCCTTTTGATCCTACACCCAAAGTGACCAGATCTGTTGAATACGATAGAGTCACAGAGTTATACAACATGGAAAGAGATCCTTCAGTCCAGATAGTCTGTGCTGAGCATAATTCCAAACTAAACTGGATCACCTGCCTGCTCCTGGCTGGTATCCCTCCAGACCTTTCCTCTTCATGTACTTATCCAAATGTCTTTTAAATGTTGTAGTTGTACCCACATCCACCACTTCCCCAGGAAGTTCATTCCACAAGAACCATGTTCTCTGTAAAAAAAAAAAAATGCCATTCATGTCTGTTTTTTTAAAATCTCACTCATCTCTCCTTAAAACTGTGTCCCCAATCTTGAAATCCCTCATCCTAGGGTAAAGACAACTACCATTAACTCTATCTATACCCCACATAATTTTATAAACTTCTGTAAAGTCTCCTCTAAACCTCAAGTGAAACTCCAGTGAAGAAAGTCCAGCCTGTCCAGCCTTTCCTTGTAACTCAATTCTTCCACGCTGGCAACATCATGGTAAATCTCTTCTGAACCCTCTCCAACTTGATAATATCCTTCCTATAACTGGGCGACCAGAACTGACACAGTATTCCAGAAGAGGCCTCACCAATGTCCTGTACAACATGATTTCTCAATTTCTGTACTCTAAAAGACTGAGCAGTGAAGGCAAGCGGACCAAACACCTTTTTACCACCCTGTTAATATGTGACACAAACTTCAAAGAATGATGTACCTGAACCCCTAGGTCCCTCTATTCTACAACACTACCCAAGGCTGTACTGTTAGTTATATAAACCCTACCCTTGTTTCTTGTACCATGTATCACAGAACACGGTTGGAAGTAAGGGAGGAAATTATGAGACCCCTTGCAAAAATATTTACATCATCTATAACTACAGGTGAGGTGCCTAATGACTGGAGGGTGGCTGATGTTGTACCTTCATTTAAGAAAGATTGTAAGGAGAAATCAGGAAGCTATAGAGCAGCGAGTCTGAGTTTGAGTGTGGGTAAATTATTGGAGGTGATTGTAAAAGGAATTATGGACGTTTAGAGAGGCAAAAATTGATTAGGGATAGTCAGCATGGTTTTGTGCGAGGAGAACTGTACCTCACAAACTTTTCTCAGAATCCCCACAATGTAGAAACAGGCCATTCCGCCAAACAAGCCCACACTGACTCTCTGAGATAACACGGTGTAGAGCTGGATGAACACAGCAGGCCAAGCAGCATCAGAGGAACAGGAAGGCTGACATTTCGGGCCTAGACCCTGGGTATTGGCCCGAAACGTCAGCCTTCCTGCTCCTCATGCTGCTTGGCCTGCTGTGTTCATCCAGCCCTACACCGTGTTATCTCAGGTTCTCCAGCATCTGCAGTTCCTACTATCTCTGAAACAGTTTTAACCCCACTCACACTGACTCTCTGAAGGGCATCCCACCCAGACTCACCCCCTACCCTATCCGTGTAAGCCCCATGGCTAATCCACCTAACCTATGCATCCCTGGAAACTATGGGCAATTTAGCATGGCCAATCCACCTAACCTACACATTTTTGAACTGTGGGAGAAAACTGGACACCTGGAGGAAACCCATGCAAATACGGGGAGAATGTGCAAAGTCCACACGGACAGTCACCCGGGGCTGGAATTGAATCTGCGTCCCTGGCGCTGTGAGGCAGCAGTGCTAACCACTGAGTCAACGTGCTGCCCCCGATTGAGTTTATTTGCCAAAAAGATTGATAAGGGCAGAGTAGTAGACTTTGTTTAATTAGACTTTAGTGAAGCCTTCGACAAGGTTCCGTGTGGTAGACTAATTAGTAAAGTTAGGTCACATGGGATACAGAGTTATCTTGCCGATTGACTACATAATTGACTTGGATGCAGGAGGCAGAAAGTGAAAGCGGAGAGTTGCTCTTCAGACTGGAGGCCTGTCAGCGGGATCAGTTCTGGGTCCTCTTTTTGTTTGTGATATGTATAAATGATTTGGATTGGAATATAGAAGGCATGGTTAGTGCGTTTGTGAACAACGCCAAAATTGGTGGCATATTGGACAGTGAAGAAGGTTTTTTGAGATTCCAAAGGGATCAATGGTCTCCAATTTTGCAACTTCCTTGGAGACAGGGAAGTGACAGGAAGAAAAAGGGAATTGAATTAACAAGCAGCATCCCAGCAAATGTTCTACTGCACTTACCAATGTAATCAAATGATTGAGCAGGTTTGGATAATATCGCTGGAAAATTTCAAATAATGAGACGTAGAAATCTGACTGGTAGCCAGTGATAATTTATACCTGTAATACTTTCTGTGAGGGTCTTTTGGCCATTTTAGTCAGCTTGGGTCTGTTGGCTTTGTGACAGCAACTGTCATAGATGACATCCACCAATGTGTGGTGATGGCCACCCTGAAGTATTAACAGTTCTCATGTAATCACTGAATATATATTAGGTAATGATTGACAATTGTCTTTAAAAATAGTACCAATAGTCTGAACATTACTGGAACTGTATTGAACACTATTTATTCAGTGGTACCACTGGGAATTAAACTATTTATCAAACTAACTTTATAATGAGCCCAATCCATTAGCCTTATTAATTGGTGTATTAGAAATAGTCTGAGAATTCAGGCATATTTATTTCAATATTATTTAAGCAGATTTTAAAAAAACAAATGAATAAAAGCCTTTCTTCTAAGTTTACAAAAAGCCAAGAATTGAATGCATGAAATGAAATAAATTCCTTTTGCAGTTTTAACTGTGAGCACAATTTCTTGTTTGATTTGTCACCACGCAGTTTATAATGAAATTCACTTGTTTGTTAAAACTAACAGTATATAACTTCTGGACTCTTTTTGTGCAGTTATAGTGCCTTACCTCTGAGCCAGTTCAAGCCCCAACTGCTCCAGAGGTGTAATAAGATTTCTGAACAGGTCAAGTAGAAAATACCTATAAACTCCAAATCTACCAAATGGAGAGTCAAAGAAGTGTCCCAGGAGAGGCCAAAAGACATGCAAGTAAGTGCTTCATTGTCGCATTACACACTTATCTGGATTTTATTGAGTAGAGGTTGGAATTCAGCATCAAAAAGAGTCCAATCTCAGAGCCTTCGCACATGTCTATATTTTATAAATGCGAAGCCCAGGCAGCATAAGCCTGCAATGAATATCTCATGACATGTTAATGTGCCAGAGTAAGAAACGGTGGTACTTCTGGATAAGAGCAGTGTCCCTTGTCATTACTGTTAGGTGATACATTGGGTACTCAATTTTATTTTAACAACCTGAAATAACAGTATGCTTTTCAAAATTATTTCATTGAATAGAGTATTTCATATATCATATCAGGTCACTTAAACAATTGAATCATTTAAGTTGTAACAAACACTTTCTAAGGTATTGCTCAAATACAAATATGTACCTTAGCCTTTGCAAAGGTTTACCAGCCCTATTCTTGAGAAAGCAGGCCTGATGTATGAGAAGAGGTGGAATTAGTTAGGATTATATTTGCTGGAGTTCAGAAGAATGAGATGGAGTCCTCATGTTTATTGCCTATCCCTAGTTGTTCTGGAAATGTGTTGGTTGAGCTACCTTCTAGGACTCCTGTATTCATGGTGATAACACCACAATGCTGTCAGAAAGAATTTGAGGATTTTGACCCAATGACAGTGCAGTGCCAATGACATTGGGGGGAGGATAAGTTGATGGTGGTGATCCCATATATCTATTAGCCATTGTATTATTACTTTGCAGAGATAGTGGGTTTGAATTGCACTGTCAAATGAGAATTGGAGGATGTCTCTCTACAGAAGTGTAAGAAGCTATGGGCCACTTGGCCTAATGTCTGCCATTGGGAATGACAAAATTCATTATTAAAGTGGAAGGAGCATGACAATTTTGTTCAAATAGTTTGGATTGATGACTTAATTACAGTCTGGCAAATTCAATCAAAGATGTTTTATTGAACAGTACAAATCGGGGACAATTCAGTTACAAATCATAGTTTATGCTGACCTCCGATCTCATCTGTACTTGGACTCTATATCCCATAGAGGAAGTCCACTAGAGTCCCTAATTACTGCCTAGTAATTAAAGTCCGAAATACTTATTTGTGGAGAAAGAAACAGGGTTAACATTTCAAGTCTATAAACTTTTCTTAAAAATTGGCATCAGTTAGGGATGTGATAGATATGGTGCAAGGGATGTTTGGAACATGGACAAATGATGGTCTGTGACTGAATGAAAGATAAGAGAGATTGAATGACCAAAGATTTAGCCTTGCAGGCCAAAAAGAAAATTGTGATGGGGTAAGAAAAGAAAGAAAGAAAGGAAACAAAAGATGTGCCTCAAGTTGTCGGAAAGCAAAATTAAGAGAAAATCTGAAAAATGCAAAGAAAAGGAGACAATGGGGAGATGTTGACTAAGGTCTGAAATTGTTTAATTCAGTGTTGAGTTGAAAGACTGTGAAGTCATTAATCAAAAGATGAGATGCTGCACAAAAAGTACTTTGAGTGTCACTGAAGCAGTGCAGTGTGGGAAAGAGATCTCAGCATGAGAGGATGGAAGCTCTTGGCTGTGCCTGTAGACTATTTGGTTTCTTCCTCAAAGTGGTCTTCCAAAATATGTTCAATCTCTCTACTGTTTGTCTATTCACAGATATGTCCAGGTCTGATGAATTCTCCCAACTTTTTGTCTTTATTTCAGAATTCCAATATCTGTGGTAATCTATTTTTGTACCATCCAGTCATCCCTGCCACAAAGTGCATTTGTGTGAACAATCAATAGAACAAAGATTGAATTCCCGTTATACATTCAATACCTAATTTTACACCCTTGTAGAACTGTGAATAATAGCAAACTTCCAGTACTTCATTCAAATGGTCTCATGTTAATTAAGGCATCCAGGATGCGTGAGATGGAATAGATGTCTTTGTTATTTTTGTACTATGATGAACCTGCAGCTAATTTTATTTATCTCCTAATTTCCTTTATGTTCCTTTATGGGACGTATAAAAAAGGTGTTGATTATGCAGTAGAGTGAAATGAGTGACAGACATAGTCAGGATTACGTTGAAGGGTAGAATCTTGTTGAGGTGCCAGAGATCTGTTGGATGGCTGGAAACTAACAAGAGTCCCACACTGCCACTGCTGAAGAAGACCTGACAAACCACATGCTAATTAGACAATGGCAAGGCCACTGGCAAGCAATCCCCTTCAATCAAGAAGCTGTGGGGTGGAAAGCATGCTGGGGCATGGGAGCAGAAATCCTGGCCTGAGAGTGCTGTTAACCAGTCAGAGGCTTATAGCTCTTGTGCTATTGAAGAGGCTGTTCCTACTGACAGAAGAGACTCTCAGACTCCTTGAATTGCAGAGAAAATGATGGTTTGGGTGGAGAGTGTTGTTGGGGATGGTAGGGAGAAGGACCACAAAGAGATAGTGGCCACGCAGCTACCCGACTTCCCGTTTCTTAATCAGGAACAGCTTGTCTGTGATTGAGGAGCCCCCCCCGCCCCACCACCACTTCATCCAAACTGACAGCTGCCTGCAGGGTAGCAACAATTGTGAACACCACATAGCAATAGACTCACAGGCAACCGGATACATTCCAGTAGCAGTGGAGTGAGGCCCTTAATTGGCTACTTAGGGGTCTGAATTGATGGGTGGGTCAACTATGGACCATCACATCAGGAACTTTATTCTGGCAGGAGGGGCAGAAAGCAGCCGTGTTCAGGTATGATACCATCTGCTTGACTCAATACCCATCTTACCTCTAAGCTCACCACCTCTGGGAGCAGAAGATTCCATCCACTGTCTCAGCTTACTGCTGAAGTGTGTTGCTGGTGGTCACCTTTGAAAACAAAGTGAACATTCTCAAGAAAAGAGAGAAAGAATTATCGTATTAAAAAATTATGTACCTTTTACTATGGCTTTGAATGCCGTTGATGGAACTTTGACAAGCTACACATCTAATGCTGAAAGGTTACCTGCCGATGGTCTCTAATAGTACCATAGTGCCATCATGCTTTTACCTTTCTGTAATGCAATTATATTAGTTCAGCTTGAGATGGAACATCTGTTTTATTTGGGGCCACTAGGGCTTGTACAAGGGAAAGCATAGTGTTCACAAGAATGTACAACATCACGTGAACCAATCTGGCACAGTGATCTGCTTTAGATTTAAAGAAAAATTAATTCAGATATCATTTTGTCTGCCTTACAAATTTCACAAGTCTTTGCTTTCCTCAGAGACAAAATGCAAAGACTTGTGAGAATTGATGTTTCATTTTCAATTATTGCATGTTCATTCCTAACATCTTCCATTTTCATTTCAGAATATGGTGTTTTGTTGTATTTTAATGTATATTCCAGTTGGCATTTTTCTTCAAATTAAGCCAAACTCTGCAATGAAATATAGTGTGTCTAGCAGAAGTATCTCCCGCATCACACATTTCAAAAGTGTCACATCTCTAGTGTATCCCTAACATTTGCAGAGTCTCAAAGGGTTCACTGGCAAGAAAACAGCAAGTGGTGCTTTTTCACGTGAAATATGACTGAACAGGCAAAAGAAAACACAGATGAAAAACTAACAAACAGAAAACAAAGTTGCCAATAAACAGTCAGCAAACAGAAGGGGCTCCAACAGAACGGTTCGAAATATTTCTTTTTTATATGCTGTTAACACCAATTTCATTTCTCAATATCTCTCAAAAATGCGCAAAATGTTTTAAATATTTTAAAAATGTAAACACAAACTCATAAAGAATTATTCTTTAAGAATTTAATAAGATTAGCTATGAGTGTAGCTATTTTATGTGCATAATAATATTCCTGTACATTGTGCTGTCTTCCTGTCTGGGTCAGTGACTAGACTTCTATTTCATTGCCTCTGAGAGTGGTGGCCATTAACAGAATACAGCAGACCCAGACTGAAGATATTTGTTGGTGCCCTGGAGGAAAGGTAGCTGAGGCAGAAAGTCTATCTAATCGGGGAATGCTTACCGAAGGAAGCAGGCATACATGACAGAGTTTACTTTGGCATTGTCTACATTGCATGTCCCCCACTGGTATAATGGGTGGCAGCAGGATGACTGCATTTAATGCCTGTATGACTGCGTTAAAGTCTGTAATTGGCCTACTGGCCAAGAAAGCCATGCTCAATTCTTTCTACTCCAGAATCAATCAGGGCATTCTAGCAGGTGAGAGAGTTTCCATCCCATGACTTTCTGATCATTTAGCCTTCTCTTTGCTAAACAAAGTTCTGAGCTAGCTTGTTCTTTCAGTGCATGTATGCCTGGTTTTTTGTGATCGGCAGATTTCTTTCAATCCGAACCTCTTAAATACAAATGTCAAAAACTTTAAGCTGGTAGTTGTGAATGTAAGATCAAGATAATCTTTTTTATTGTTTTTCCCTTCTGACTGAGAAGTTTCCAAATAAAGGGGCAAGTGTTGCATTGGGAATAGAAGAAGAAAAAGTTAGCACTGCGTGATTATAGCTGATGGAGCATGACAGTCAAAAACCATTATTGAATGAAATGGAAACGAGTTGAGAGAAGAATTTGGTTTTCAAATGCTTTCGTCATTACTCTCTCTAGACTTGTCAGTTATTGGACTTGGTGATCTCCTTTCTCATGATGGTGAGTGTAGTCTCCTAAAGCGTTGAGCCAAGCTATCCTCTGTGAGTTAATTGTTGCTCCTTTTCTCTTATTTGTCCCTTTTGTTTCTGTGAAATAGAGGAAAGTATGTGTATGACTCTCCTGCAATATGGCAAAAAGATGTGGCTGTCATGAATGAAAAGCTGTCAGTATGCCTGAGCTGTGACTTGAGTGTGCGGCTTTCGTCAGTAATTCTTGCGTAGTCAAGTGTTTCCCAAAGTATCAGCCTAAGTTTACTTTTGAAAAAGCTCCCACCACTCTGACAGCGAGCTTGTACATTTCCTTTATGTCTTTAAACAGGACTAGCCATCAGCAAATTCAGTGACCTGCTGATGTTTGCACCAGTGAATGACAACGGCGCCATGGCTGCATGTACTAATCCTTTTAAATAATGGATAGCAAGAATTTACTGCAGCACATGGGACAGGGAGCACTGTATATCAAGTAAGCATCAGTGAGAATCAGAAACAAAAACAAAAATTGATGGAGAAACTCAGCAAGTCTGGCAGCATCTGTGGAGAGAAAGCAGTCAATGTTTTGGGTAGAACTATTTTATTAGATTGTGTTATTATTGTACTGTTTTGTTTTATTTTATTCACTGTTAATCAATGGACCAACATCACTGTGAAGCAGACTGGGAGGAATATGAGGCAAGTAACTATTTCTATATTGCGGAATGGGAGAGCAGACTCATGTGAGAAAGGCAGCAAGGATATCAGGAAGTACACACAAGAGCAGTAAGTCCCATTAACCTGTTTCTACCTGTCAGCTGAAGTGTGACACCACAAGAAAACAGACAGGCTACTGGTGGGCATTTCTGCTGAGTTGCTTTTGAATGGCCAAGTGGTTTAAATCAATAGATGTTAGTACAACTGAAGACGACTATTAGTAAATTCATACCTAAAATATTGAGCATCAAAATTATTAAATAGAATAGGCTGGTCAAGTGATGTGTTACAGCTGTTGTATGTGGGAGCACCAGTGTGATCCATGTTGACCACATCCGGATCAAGCATTGTCTGCTGAAGGAACTATTGCTCTGATTTGATGAGCTGGAATCTGAATTGCTGTGATGCATCAGGGAGGAAGAGAGTTATCTGGGCACCTCTTAAATTAATGTAACCAAATTTGGCTTGTGGTCAGGGACAGAAGGATGTAAATGCAAGCAAGGCAGGTATTGGGATCCCGAATTTAGCTTTTGAGGAACCTGAGCCAGTGCCGTTATCCAATTAATACAAAGTTCTTGCTCCTGGTGTGGATGAGGGTTCAAGCTACAGCAAAGAACTAACTAAAACACTGGTCTACAGTGGATGGAGAAAGATTCAATTACTGTGGTCCACATAGGTACCAATAATAGGCTGTGCTGAGGGATTATGTGTAGGTTGCAGATAAATTAAAAGACAGAACACAAATATGGTAATTTCTGGATTATAATTTGAGCCATATGCAAATTGACCCAGGAAAACATACTGGCAAAATGTCGTTCTATAGTGGTAGATAGGTGTTAAATTAATTAGTGTGGAGGAAGGTTAAATTAAAGGAAAACTTCTAAAAATCAGAAAGATGAGACAGCAGAAGTATGGGGTAGTGGAGAAACAAACAATAATTAAATTGTGACTGGAAGGGTAGAAAATATAAGCTGAAGAGTGTAGCAAAAATTAGATTTAGATTTTATTGTCATGTGTACTTAAGTACGGGTACAAGAGTACAGTGAAATGTGTACAATGTTGCCACACGAGGTACAAAATCTTAGTTACAGAAATTGAAAAAAATGTTAAAACATTCAGCGCTACAGCTTTTTTAGTATAAAAAGTAGAAAAATAAAGAAATAAAATTTTAAAAAGTCAAACATTAAAATACTTTCTTAAGCCATGGGCCTGCCTTCTGGCCAACCATTGTGAATTAGATCCAGAATAAGTAGAAATAATAAAAAGTCGAAGGTATAGGCACTTCATCTAAATGCATGTAGCATTCGTAACAAGATCGAGGAGTTGACGGCGCAAAAAGAAACAAATTATGACTTGATAAATATTACACGTGGCCTGGAGACTCAATATTCAAGGGTATTCGACATTGCAGCGAAATAAGTAAAAAGATAGGCTAGTTTTTTTAATAAAGGAAGGTATCCGTTTGGAGGTGCGTAGTGATATAGGTGCAATAGATCATGATGTAGAATTAGTTTGAGTAGGAATAAGAACTAACAGGGGAAAGAAGTCAATGGTGAGAATCATCTAATATGCCTGTGAAGAATTGCCTGACTGTAGGACAAAGTATAAATTGAGAAATAATGCAGGCATATAAGAAGGGCACTACGGTTGTAATGGATGATTTGAATCTGCATATTGACCAAACAAATCAGATGGGTAAGGATAACATGGAAGATTAATTTTCAAGGTACACCAGGGATTATTTTTTAGACTAGTATGTTGCACTTCCTACCCAGAAACAGGCTTATTTTAGATCTAACAATGTTTAATGAGGCAGTGTTAATAAGAGTTCTCCTAGTTCCAGATTCTCTAGGCGGTCACGACCGCAATATTATAGAATTTCAAATTTCATGTGAGGGTGAGCAGCTCATGTCTCAAACCAGACTCCTGAATTTAAATAAGAGCAATTACAGAAGTATGACGAAAGAATTATCTGTAGTCGGCTGGGAGGTCTGTTGATGAGCGGTAATAGACATTTAAGGAAATATTTCATAAGTTTAGCAAAGATTTATTCCAGGTAAAAAGGAGGACATGATGAGGAGGATGAACCACTGTGGTTAACAAAGGCACACAAGGACAATATCTAATCGAAAAGTAAAGCCAAGGGGCAAAAGCTAGTGGTAGGCCAGAGAATTGTGAATTTTAGGAACTAGCATTAGATTATTTAAAATATAATGAAAAGGAAGAAAACGAATTATGAAAGTAAATTGGCAAGAAAAGTAAAAATAAACAGCAAGAGCTTCTGTTTATATACAAGAAATAATAGCTTGTGGGATGCTTGGAAGAATGAAAAGTAAGACCATAATGCATAGGAGGAGAAATAGACCATTCAGCCCATTGAGTCTGCTCCACCATTCAATGAGATCATGGCTGATCTGATAATCCTCAACTCCACTTGCTTGCCTTTTCTCCATAACTCTTCATTCCTTTACTGATTAAAAGTCTGTCTATCTCAAATAGAATGACTGGGAAATTGATAACAGGGAGCATTAATTTAAATTTCTGTGTTTTGCATCAGTCATCATGGTGGACAATACTATAAACATCCCAAAGATATCAGATAAACAAGTGCTAATGGGAAGTAAGCTCTTGTAGCAATCTCTATTATGAGGGACAAAGAATTTAAAATATAATGCTATTAAAGACAGACAAGTTGCCAGGACTTGATGGCCTGTATACCAGAGTAGTAACTGCAGAGATAGTGGAGTCATTGGTAGAAATATTTCAGAACTCATTAGATTCCGTGGGACTTCCAGCAGATTAGAAAACTGCTAATATGATGCTCCCATTAAGAAGAGAGGGAGACAGTAAGCAGGAAGCTATAGGCCAGTTAGCCTAACCTCTTATTTTCCCATTACTGGGAAAATGCTTGAGTCTATTTATTATGGAAGAAATAACTGGACTATTATAAAATCCCAATGCAGTCAGCAGAGTTCTTTGAGGATTTAACAACCAGATATAATAAAGGGGAACCTACAGATGCAGTGTATTTAGATTTCCAGAAGGCATTTGGTAAGGTGCCATGTAAAAGGTTATTCAACAAAATAAGAGCTCACAGTGTTGGGGCTAATGTGTTAACATGGACTGAAGACTGATTAATGTATAGAAGACAGACAGTTGGGATGAATGGGTCTTTTTCATCTTGGGAAGATGTTACTAGTGGAGTGATAAAATAATTGGTCCAAAGGCCTCAATTATTTATTATCTATACTAATGAGTTGGCACAGAGTGTAGCATATCCAAATTTGCTGGCTATACAAAAATAGATGGGAGGGCATGTTTTGACAAGAACACAAGGAATATAGATTGGGTGAGTGGGTAAAAACTTGGTAGATGGACTTCAATGAAGGAAAGTGATTTTGGTAAGAATAGACAAAGGACGGATGATTATTTAAATAGAGAGACTCCAAAAGTGCAGCAGAGAGATCTTGGTGTTCTTGTGCATGAAACACAAAATGTTAACATATGGAGAAGCATGTAGCTTGAATGGCTTACTCCTACACTCTTATGCGTTTGTTGAGACCAATCACACTTTATAAAAAAGACACCTGAAACCCCAGTTATTTATTGAAAGGATATGACCAGAAGATTCCATGAGTTAAAACAAAAAAAGACAAGAATCGAGCAAAGCAAAAATGAAATACTGTCTTCAGCCAATTATTTTAAAACCTGGTTCAACATGTTAATCATGAATTAACAGGCAAATTGTGGTTAATTATACCCCATAAATTACACATTAAATGACAGATACGACTGAGACCAAGTTCACTCAACATATCTGCCCTCAATCTGTGACAAAGTCCTCAAAACATCATCATCCTCTCAAAAAAATTCTCTTCCAGGATTCAGCTAACTCCCTAGCCAAAAACAGCACGTAACTAATCTGAGTTCCACAGGCACAACCTTCAACAAGTATGTCAGAGTCTGAAGAATGTCCTCAAATCTGTTTACACTGATTTAGATGGTGGTTCAACACCAATGATGTTTTCAGATAGTAACAACTGGATATTTGCCTATTCTAAACTTCTGGAACTAATCTCTTTTTCAGACCACCTGTGCTGCACACTGGACTCATTCCTTGAGCTTTGGTGGTGCTGTGTTCATTGATGTAGTTTTAACCAGTTTTTGATTGATCTGCTGAGGTTTTGGTTTCTAATCTCAGTTTCAGACTTAGTTTTCTTAGCAGCTGGGAGAATCTGTTCCTTTCTTAGTTTCCCTTTTCAAATCGAAACTGTTTCAAAAAATACCAATTCTGAAACCACAGATTCCATCATAAAAGACATTGGATGATGCTGAAAGTAGGTGAAATTAAGTTCCAAATTAGCACTATGTCATCCCAACCAATCTAAACCCATCCATTTGTGTGTGTGAAGTGTGAACTTGTTACGTTCTGGAGTGGTTGAGACAAATAAGACAGATTAGGGAGAAGGGAATAGAAGAATATGTTGATGGGGTAAAAAGAAGTAAGTAGAGTGAGAGGAAACTGACTTTGGGCATGATCATTGGCATGGGCTAAATTTCTTCATTGTGTTTTGTAAAAGTAAACTTTACACCCCAACTGGTTAAAACAGCATTTATTCCATCGTATTACAAGTGAAAGGAATGGAAAGATGTTTTTTTTTTTTACACAGTGACTTCTCCAAACAAAGTTTCATACTATATATCTGGTAATATATTTCAAAAAAACAGTAGTTGAATTATGCTTGCGGAGGTTATTTATACAAAATTAAGAAAGAATGTTTTAATGCTATTTGCAATGTTCCTGCCAGAATATTATATAAATATCGTATAATTTTAAAAAAATTGTTTCGGACCACAATATTGTAAACTCTTAGCACTAGTGTTTGTTTTGTTTACTTAAATGATGTGGTGAGAGCAACAACAGTCAGAATTGGAACCAAAGGAATAAAACAGTGGATATATCCAAGTTTGAGTAGCTGTGTCTTTAATTGAGTGCTTTATTATCAGATATGAGAACAACAATTCTCCAGCTGATGTGTTGTATCAGAAAGTGGGGGTGTCATGAAAAATAACAATTGAACTGCCAAAGCTAAAATACTTGAATACATTTATTTAGACTAGAGAAAATTCTTGCGTTGTATGGAGGTGCAGATGGACAGTGCATTTTAGCTTCCGAAAATTATTGCCAGGTTTGAAATGAAACCACGATTGCCTGAGGCACAAGAATAAACTCGGGAAAAATCTGTTCTACAAATTTTATGAGGGTAAATTGAGTCCAAATTGAACATTATATCTAGCATCATCCCCAACATAATTCTTTGCACCTGGAATACGTTGTTTTCATTTTAATACATTATTTATAAAAGCAGTAAAATTGATTAATTTCTTCTGGCTGATTGTGAAAAGCTAAGCAAACATGTACAAAAGTGAAGAATGTTAATGCACAATGAACGAAAGGGATTTTTGTTTATTTCTAAATGAGGTAAAGTCTTTTATCACTATCACTGTCATACTTTACATAATCATCCACTAGAGAGTGTGTCCGTAGTCCTTTCTGTGTTACTGACAGACTCATATTTGTCATATTCAGCTTTGGCACCCATTCAATTTAGAGCACATCGTATCAATTGATCAACTTACTGGAGGAAGAGGCTCCACGATATCCCCATCCTCAATGATGGAAGAGCCCAATACACACAAATGCAAAAGAAAAAGCTGAAAAATTTGCAGTAATCTTCAGCTAGATGTGCCAAGTGGATGATCCATCTTGACCTCCTCCAGTGGTCCTCAGCATCATCGATATCAATCACCAGCTAATTCGATTCAATCCACATGAGATCAAGAAACAGTTGGAGATACTGGATACTGCAAAGACCCCTGACAAAATTCGGCAATAGTACTGAAGACTTGTGCTCCAAAGCTGGCAGTTACCCTAGCCAAGCTCTTCCAGTACAGTTACAATACTGGCATCTACCTGACAATGTGGCAGATTGCACAGGTATGTCCTGTACACAAATGGCAGGAGAAAGTCAACACAGCCAATTACCACCCCATCAGTCTACTCTTAATCATCAGGAAAGTGATGGAGGGTGCCATCAATACTGCTGTCAAGCAGCAACTGCTCAGTGATGCCCAGTTTGGGTTCTGCCAGGGCCACTCAGCTCCTGACCTCATTACAGTCTCGGGTCAACTATAGACAAAAGAGCTAAATTCCGGAGATGAGGTGAGGGTGAGGTGAGGGTGATTGCCTTTGATACCAAGGCTATATTTGACTAAGTGTGGCATCAAGGAATCCTAGCAAAACTGGAATCGATGGGTATCAGGAGACAAAATCTCCACTCGTCAGTGGCATACCTGGCACACAGGATGCTTATTGGAGATTGTTAGAAGTTGATCATTTCAGCTCCAGACCTCTCTGCAAGAGTACTTCAGGGTAGTGTCCTAGACCCAAATATCTTTAACTGCTTCATCAATGACCTTTGCTCTATCATAAGATCAGAAGTAGGAATGCTGACTACTGATTGATGCTAAACATTGCACATTCGCGACTCCTCAGGTACTGAAGCAGTCGATGTTCAAAAGCAAAATGACCTGGAGAATATCCAGGCTTGGGCTGAAAAGTGGCAAGTAACATTCATCCATAATAACCAACTCCAAAAGGAGACAATTTAACCACCGCTACTTTACATTCAAAGGTGTTACCATAACGGAATCCTGTACTATTGACATCCTTGGGGTGACTGTTGACCAGAAACTCAATGGGTCTCACCACATTAAAGACACTGGCTATAAGAGCTGGTCAGAGGCTAGGAATACTAGTCACAAGTCAGGAGTGCAATACAATTTTCCCCACTTACCTGGACAGATGTAGCTCCAGCAATACTCAAGAAACTTGACACCATCCAGGACAAAGCAGCCTGCTTGATTGATACTACATCCGCAAGCATCCACTGTATCTACCATTGATGCTGAGTAGCAGCAATGTCTACTATCTCTAAGATGCACTGCAGAAATTCACCAAAAGTCCCTAAACAGCACCTTCCAAATCCATGACCTCTTCCATCTGGAGAAAGAATCACAGAGTCTCTACAGTGTGGAAGCAGGTCATTTGGTCCATCAAGTCCGCACTGACCATCCAAAGAACATCCCACCCAGACCCACCACATCCCCATAACTTTACATTTTCCATATCTAATCAACCTAGCCTGCACGTCTTTGGACCGGGAGGAAACCCACACAGACAAGAGGAGAATGTGCAAACTCCACACTGACAGTCACCTGAGGCTGGAATCAAACGCCGCTCCCTGGTGCTGTGAGGCAGCAGTGCTAACCACTGAGCCACAGTGCTGCTGTAAGAAGGATAAGGGCAGCTGATACATGGGAACACCACCATCAGCAAGGTCCTCTCAGGCCACTGTTTATCTGATTTGGAAAAATATCACTGTTCCTTCACTGTCACTGGGTCAAAATCATGGAATTCCCTCCCTAAGGCATTGTGAATCAACATACAACATGTGGATTGCAGCGGTTCAAGAAGGCAGCTCACCATCACTGTCCTCTGGTGTCCTGAGGACAGACAATAAATGCTGACCAGCCACATCCCATGAATCGGCTTAAAAACTGTGAATTTTAAAATGGCTGATACTGCTGTCTTCAGTAAAGTGTTTGTAAAAGTTACTTTCAGGTCTGTCAGTGTTTAGAGAGCATCAGGACCAAAATACACCTTGTTCCAGATTTTCTTCCCCAGGTTCTGGGTAATCCAAGATGGACAGGAACAATTTGTGGCTGTAAGAGCTGCTCCTTCTCAGAGGTATTCTTAGTGTTGGAGCTGGTTTCCCTGAATTCTAGGAGCAATGATTACTGTTACATAAGTTGTTGCATTGTTTTTGGAACTTTGGGGGAAAAAAGAGATCAAAACAACAGCATTTTAAAGAGAAGAAAGAGCAAGAAAGCAGGGACCAAGTAGAAAGTTAAACAAAGTGAGCAGTAAACCTGCACAGCTGTCTGAGTAAGCAATAAACCTGCGTCTGCTGTTTAGTTTCAAGTATCTCTGGTCTTCGGAGTTCATTCTAAGAAAAATAAACAATCAGTGAAATTCATAGATGATCTTGGAGAAACCTGTGTGGGGGAGCCTGCAGCAGGAGAACAGCTAAGTGGTGTTTTTAAAGTATTGACTTATTCCTTTTTTATTGGAAATCTACAGTAGTGAGTAGAGTGGGTTCTTTTGGTTTATATGTTTTATTGAGATCGGTCTCTTGATTAAACTTTAAAAATATAAAACATAGATACTAAGTTAGCCTGGAGAAGTGTTCTCAGAACAGTAGGACTGTTATTTTCTGCGTCTGTGGAATGTTAAGGTGTAAAGATGGCCTTTAGTAGAGTGATGTGCTGATTCTGTCTGATAGGGGAGATTAGGGAGAGTTCCTGTGTTACTGGTGATCCTATCTGCAAGAAGTGTGTTTGGTTGCAAATTCTATTGGATTGCATGGATCAATTGGAGTGGCAGTTAGAGGCAATCAGGAGTTTACAGGAGCCAGGGGGTGTGATGGATGGCAGGTGCAGAAAGGTAGAAAAATCGCAGATACAGTCAAGTAGATGGGTTACCTCCAGGAGATGTAATCAGGTAATGCAGGAATCTCCTGTGGCTATCCCCAGCTCAACAAAGTTTTCGAAAATATAGGGGTGATGGACTGTCAGGGGAATGAACAGTCAGGTTTCTGGTACAGAGACTAGCTCCAATGTAATGAGGGGTACATCAGGTTCCAAGTGATCAGAGAGGGTGCAGAATATTCTGAAAGGGGAGAGTGACCAGTAGGAGGTCATTGTGCACATTTGAACTAATGACATAGGAAGAGAAAAGGATGAGATTCTGAAGAGACAATATAGAAAGTTAGGCAGGAGGTTAAGAAGCAGGTCCTCGAGGGTAGTAATATCTGTATTGCTCCTGGCACCACAGGCTAATGAGTGTAGGAGTAGGAGGATAGAGCAGATGAATGCATGGCTGAGAAGCTGGTGCAGGGGAGAAGGATTCACATTTTTGGATCATTGGAATCTCTTCTGGGGCAGAAGTGACCTGTATAAGAGGACAGATTGCACCTGAATTGGAAGGTGACTAATGCACCTGTGGGGAGATGTGCTAGAGCTGCTCAGGAGGATTTAAACCAATAGGGGGTAGGGGGAGTGGGACCCAGGGAGATAGTGAGAAAACAAATCAGTCTGAGACTGGTCCAGCTGAGAAAAGAAGCAAGTCAAACAGTCACGGTAGGCAGAAACAAAGCAGGGAATGAGGTCAGTCTAATAAAGGAAACTGCATTAATTTCAATGTAAGAGACCTGACAGATAAGGCAGATGAACTCAGGGCATGTTGGGAACATGGGACTGGGATATCATAGTGATTACAGAGATGTGGTTCAGAGATGGACAAAACTGGCAGCTTAATGTTCCAGGGTATAGATGCTATAGGAAAGATAGACAGGGGGGCAAGAAAGGAGGGGAAGTGGCATTTTTGATTCAGGATAACATTATGGCTGTACTTAGGGAGAATATTCCTGGGAGTGTGTCCAGGGAAGTTATTTGGGTGGAACTGAGAAATAAGAAAGAGAAGACCACCTTATTGTAATTGTACTATAGACCCCTCAATAGTCATCTGGAAATTGAGAAACAAATTTGTAGAGTGATCTTGGTTATCTGTAAGAATAATAGGGTGTTAATAGTAGGGGGTTTTAACTTTCCAAAAATAGACTAGGACTGGCATAGTGTTAAGGGCTTGGATGGAGAGGAATTTAAGTGTGTGCAAGAACATTTTCTGATTCAGTATGTGGATATATCTATCAGAGAAGGAGCAAAACATGACCTACCCTGGAAATAAGACAGCAAGTGATTAAGGTGTCAGTGGGGAAGCACTTTGGGGTCAATGACCATAATCCTATTAGTTTCAAGATAGTGATGGAAAAGGGTAGCCTGGATCTAAAAGTCAAAGCTCTAAAGTAGAGGAAGGTCAATTTTGATGGTATTAGACAAGAACTTTAAAAAGTTGTTTGGGGATGAAAATTCGCAGAAAAAGGGACAGCTGGTGAATGGGAAGCCTTCAAAAATGTAATGAGAGTCCAGCAACAGTATGTTCCTGTTAGGGTGAAGAGCAAGGCTGGAAGGTGTGGGAAATACTGGATGAGCAGAGAAATTGAAGTTTTGGTCAAGAAAAAGGAAGCATATGTCAGGTATAGACAGCAAGGATTGAGTGAATCCCTAGAGTATTAAGGCAATAGAGGTATACTTAAGAGGGAGATCAGGAGGGCAAAAAGGGGACATGGGATACTTTTGACAAATAGGGTTAAGGAGACTCCAAAGGGATTCTTCAGATACGTTAAGGACAAAAGAGTAACGAGGGATAGAATAGGGCCCCTTAAAGATCAGCAAGGCTGCCTATGTGTGGAACTGCTGGAGATGAGGGAGATGCTAAACAAGTATTTTGTATGACTGTTTACTGTGGAAAAGGATATGGAAGCTAGAGAACATAGGGAAATAAATAGCGACATCTTAAAAAGTGTCCACATCACAGAGGAGGAGGAGGTGCTGGATGTCTTAGAATGCATAAAGTTGGATAAATCCCTAGGACCTGAAAAGTGTGCCCTAGAACTCTGTGGAAAGCTAGGGAAGTGATTGTTAGGCCCTTGCTGAGATATCTGTATCATTGATAGCTGTAGCTGAGGTGCTAGAAGTCTGGAGGTTGACTAACGTTGGGCCATTATTTAAGAAAGGTGGAAAGGAAAAGCCAGGGAACTATAGACTGGTGAGTCTGATACCAGCATTGAGTAAGTTGTTGGAGGGGATCCTGAGGGACAGGATTTACATGTATTTGTAAAGGCAAGGACTGATTAAGGATAGCGAACATAGCTTTGTGCGTGGGAAATCATGTCTCTCTAACTTGATTGAGTGTTTTGAAGAAGTAACGAAGAGGATTGATGAAGGCTGCACAGTGAATGTCAGCCAAATGGACTTCAGTAAGGCATTCGACAAGGTTCCTCATGGTAGACTGGTTAGGAAGTTTAGATCACGTAGAACACAGGGAGAACCAGCCATTTGAATACAGAAGTGGCTCAAAGGTAGAAATCAGAGGGTAGTGGTGGAGGGTTGCTTTTCAGACTGGAGGCTTGTGACCAGTGATGTGCCACAAGGATCGATGCTGGGTCCACTGCTTTTCGTCATTTACTTGCCTCTGATGATTGGTCTAACTCGCCTTATTTCTATACTACTTCTAAGTTTTCTTTCCTTCTCTGAGAAACTTGGTGATCAAATTCCAGTCATGAAAGTCAACGTGGATACCTGAAAGCTGTAGTGTCATTTGCATAGCCCAGCCATCATTCAACTATTATGTGGCCCCTGCATGTTCCTTGGCTACCATCTTCCTCAACTCTTCGTCCCACACAAGTTGGTACTTACAAATCCCCAGCCCTACCACATCATCATACCTGCTTATGCACCAACTCCCAAACCACTTCAGTCTTTCAACACTTGCCTTTGGAATTCAGGGATGCCTAAGACTTCTACCAGATTGTTTTGCTTGCAAGGATAACCATCACTTACCTAACTGCACAGAATGTACTTTATCGCTCTTTCCTTGCTTTCCTGGTGCTTATTCACTTATGCACACTTGGAGACTGACATCCTCTAAAGCTTATATTGCTTTTAAAGCACAGAGGGAGATGGTGTCAACTTGTCACAGCAGGGAGCACTGAACACGCAAGGGGATGTACATGTTGCTGTACAGTCCTAGGCTCTGTCAATGTCAGACCTGCAACATCTACCAGAAGCCTATCCATGAAGCCCCTTGCCAGTTCCTTGAAGCACATGCAAAGTCTGGAAGTCAAACAAGACGGGTTCTCAGTGTGGTCAGTTGGGACTGTGGTCAGTCAGCGGGTATGGTTGTACTCTGTCAATGGCTCATCCGATTCCAGCCCAAGGGTATAGCCAGTCAGCGAGGTGCTTGGTTCTTTTAGTGTCCAGAGACTAGGCAACGTCAGTACTGCATATCAAATACAAGTGTCAGAGTGTTACAGATAGGGGCGCTTAGTCTCAGCAGGGTGGAGTGGTGGTTATGTGCGATACTGAGAGTTGCATTCCATGAACCATGAGAGGTGAGAGGTGTTTGCACTGCCAGAATTGGTGAGTGACCCTGTGAGTGTGAGAGAACAAAGCAAAATGATGGGTTCTACCCTTTCACAACATTGAAGATCATTGATCTTGTATAAAAAAAAAACTGCAGATGCTGGAGATGTGATATGAAAACAAATAGATGGCGAACTTCAGGTCTGGCATCATCTGTGGGAAGAAAGCAGAGTTAACGTGAGTTTGTTGATTCTTAATCAGAACTGATCTTATTTCTGCAGTGCTGAGCGTCCATTTTAACCCTTCACTTCCATGATCCTGGCCACTATCTCAGTCCAGGCTGGCTACATCTGGTGATGTGACATCTTAATGTGGTCATCAGGATAAAGGATGATATACTATCTACCACCCATTCTATAGTACCTCCAGTTCCTTGTCTGCAAAGCCATTGTGAGCTCTCCTTTTTGGACCATATCCTTTATGAATGGATTAGTACCACAGTGAGAGGGGCAATTCCTGGCATAAAGTGTCTGAAGTGGTTTTAATCCGGACTTTCAGTATGGTGTCATCGGCATAATCATGGGAATTCTCAGCATTGTTGAGTGCTTCCACCTCTCCTACTGCACAATTGCTTGAGAAGGTCATGGAGGATCCCAGTTGCACAATAATTCAGGTGAAGAACGGAAGATTCCATGAGGAAAATCAATTCAGGCCAAGGTAGACAAGACTCTGTGAAACTCATTTGACGAACTGTTTCAACTCAAGATGTAAAATTTAGTCGTACTTCTTGATTCTCATTTAGGAGATTATATAACTTGAATTTTGGCTGGGAAGGCATTACTGTTGCATAAGGCAGGCTGGCAAACCAAAAGACATTTTTCTGTCTTATCTCAAATAAGACAGCTATTTGTTGCCACCTAAATCTGACATTGCACACACACCCACAGTGCAATGCCATCTACATACAGCTTTCCCCACTGCTTGAACAAAGCACCAGTGGAATCACCACATACAATGAGTTTCAGTAACATTTTTTTCAGAAGAGCTGCAATTCCTTCCACAATCCTTTGGTTTTAACGTAGTCCTTTTTTGTATTTTAGTCCATAATCAAGAATACAGACAATCAAATGATACAGTCTTTCTACTTTTCTATAATGAGTCATCTTCCTTTGCAATTGGAATTCTCTCTGCATCCAGGCATCAGCCTCCAATCCCCATACTTGGGGTCCCCAGCTTCCCTACCACAGAAATCCTCTGATAAGCTGCTTCACTTTTAGTAGCTGGACTTGTAGGATTGACCATGGCGTGCCCCCTTGTGGCTTAATCACGCAACCCTGACTGATATCTGTATAGCACCGTGCCTGGTTGCGCTGCACCTGCAGGGTTGATCATGGCCATACTGTAGAGGTATGGAGCATCCTGGCCCTTACAGCTGTAAGTGCCCAACTGACCATGCTCAGCTCTATACTGATATCATTAGCCACCCTTGACTTATTGTGCTGGGAACCATTCCCTGAAGGGTGTCTTCCTGGACTTAACTGAGGACTACCCCCGCTTTAACTTTGAATTGTAGACATTTGAAATTGCACTTGAAACACGTGCAATGTATTAGCCAGCTGGCGCAAGGTGTATGTGTATCACTGACTGCACAATACTGTACAGCAACATGTCTTGACTGCTGACAACCAATGACAAGCTGCTTTGTATGTGCACTCAGAGGCAAGTCAAAAGTACAGTCAGCCTTTAAGATTCAACTAGGGGGACAAAGCGCCAAAAAGCAAGGCAAGACTGTGATCATCAAGGTAGGTAGTAGATGAGTGAGTGTGGAGTGAGTGAGGATCACTGAAATACACCCTGGTCCATATCATGAACTAGGTGTCCATACACATAAAATGGCCTGGCAGTCGTATTGCAATGAGTGGTGCTGGTATTCTTCAAAAAGCAGCATTGATTGAGTGCAGAAGTGGATTGGAAATGTGCCATGATGATGCAGTGAGGCTGGTACATGTTGAATGCCAATGTCTGCTCGCATGAAATTTATGAGGTTCCTACCCAGGAAGTGTGTCCTGAGATGTTGGTGCCTGGTGTCCAAGATGGAAGTCTGGAGTCACAAGGTGTCTGTTTTGATTTTCGAGTCAGACTTCTTGGGTATTTAGTTTATATCTACCAGGTGGGAGAATCGAAGGCTACATACTAATGAGGTTAGGTGATAACGAGGATGATAATGATCGATAAATCTTGCAGATATGTCTCTTGTCACTCATTAGTGAGAATCCAGTTTACTGTCTGAGACTTGATTGGAAAATGGGAATATTTGATCTCGATGTCTGGAAAGATCTGGGACATTTCATCTGATTTTCCTGAATTTCTTGTCATAGTCTATGTTGCTCAGGGTCTGGGAAGATTCCTCCAATTGTTAGAAATTTTGAGAAAGATCATGCATTAGAAAATCCTTTTGTTTTCCCTGCGCAATGAAGAATTGATCAATAACAACATATTTAAATTTAGTGTAGCAAATATCCCAAGGCTTTTTAAGCAAGAGTGTCAAACAATTTTTGACACTTAGCCACATATGGAAATTTTAAACAGACGACCAAAAGCTTGTTTAATTAATTCTTGGGATGTTGCTGTTGTTTACATGGCCAACATTTATTTATTTACCTTTTCTAGTTACCCCAGTTACCCTTAATTGCTGCAGTTCATGTTTTTTAAAATTTGTTAACAGGATGTGGGCATCACTGTCTGGGTTAAAGCAAGCACAGTGTGTATATCTACTTTCTGTTTGCAACGAACGCAGCTCTGTGTATTAATATATGTAACTTTCAGTACAAGTAAGCGTGTGTCATTTTGAGCCCAACTGACAATTTTCAAATAATAAAAACCAAAAGAACTGCAGATGCTGTAAATCAGGAACAAAAACAAAGTTGCTGGAAAAACTGAGGAAGAATTCTGAGGAAGGGTCACCGGACCCGAAACATTTGTTAACTCTGTTTTCTCCTTCACAGATGCTGCCAGACTTGCTAAGCTTTCCCAGCAACTTTGTTTTTAATCCTTAAATAATCTTTGATAAGATGTCTTTTTCAACAAACAACTTCTATGCATGGTATTTCAAAGGTGAATTTGTAAACAAATCTTTTTTGTTAAATGAGCGCACAAAAATGATGAACATGCTTCCATTAATATTGCAGTGTAATTTCAGGGTATTGTTAATGATGTGTAATATTGAAAGGCAAACAGTCAAAATTATAAAATGCCTGAAGCAAACAGATCCAGGCTAGACAGCATTTCAGTGGGTAAAATTATTCACTTCATAGAGATTTATAAAATCATGAGGGGTATAGATAAGGTGATTAACAAGTGTCTTTTCTCTAGGGTGGGGCATTTCAAGATTGGGGGCACGTTTTTAAGGTGAGGGGAGAAAGATTTAAAAAAAAAAGACATGAGGGGCATGTTTTTTTACACAGAGTGGTTCGTGTGTGGAATGAACTTCGAGAGGAAGTGGTGGATGCAGGTACAGTTACAGCATTTAGAAGACATTTGGATAAGTTCATGAATAAGAAATGTTTGGAGGGAGAATTAATAAATGTGGAGCTGGAAAAGCACAGCCGGTCAGTCAGCCTCCGAGGAGCTGGAAAGTCAATGTTTTGGGTCAAAACCCTTTGTCAGGACTGGGGAGGGGGAGGGGATCCCAGAAATGAATGGGGTGGTGGGGCTGGGGAGAGGGTAAGTGAGGTGGAGATAGGTGGATGCAGGTAAGGGGTTATTGTGGTTGGTCGGTGGAAAGGGTGGAGCGGTGAGTCAGAAGATGGACAGATGGGGCGAGGAGAGATTTCAAAGCTGCTGAAGTCAATATTCAGGCCATTGTGCTGTAAGCTCCCAAGGCGAAATATGAGGTGTTGTTCTTCCAGTTTGTTTGGCTGCACTCTGACCGTAGAGAAGGCCAAGGATAGACATGTCACCAGGGGAGTGTGAAGGGGAGTTTAAGTGGATGGCAACTGGAAGATCGGGTTGGTTGGTACATGCAGAGTGCAGATACTCTGCAAATGAATCCCCGAGTCTGCGTTTAGTTTCTTCGATATGGAGGAGACCACATCAGGAGCAATGAATACAGTAGATGAGGTTAGATGAGATGCAGGTGAATCTCTACCGGATTTGAAAGGTTTGTTTAGAGCCTCGGACAGAGGCGAGAGGGGAAGTGTGGGGCAGGTGTAGCATCTCCTGCCGTTGCAGGGAACGCTACTGGGTGTGGTGGAGAGCGTGAAGCTGACGAGGGAGTTACGAAGTGAATGGTCCCTGCAGAAAGTGGACAGGGATGGCGAGGGAAATATCTTTTCGGTAATGGGGTCTGATTGTAAGTGGCGGAAATTTGGTGGACAATGAGGTGCATTTGGAGGTTGATTGGGTACTTTATTAGGACTATGGGCACTCTATCCTTATTGTTGTTGGGGGGAGAGGGTTTGAGGACAGAAGCATGGGAAATTGGGGAGATATGTTTGACGGCATCCTTAATAACAGAGGAGGGGAAACTATGGTCTCTAAAGTAGGAGGATATCTGGGAAGTCCTAGAGTAGAACGCCTCATCCTGGGAGCAGATGCGGTGGAGGTGGAGAAATTGAGAGTATGGGATAGAAATTTTGCAGGAGGGTGGGTGATAGGAGGTGTAGTCAAGGTAATTGTGGGAATCAGTGGGTTTGAAATGGATGTCTGTGGTGAGTCGGTTGCCAGAGATGGAGAAGGAAAGGTACAGGAAGGGGAGGGAGGTGCCAGACATGGTCCAGGTGAATTTGAGGGTGCAGTGGAAGGTGTTGGCAAAGTTAATGAACTGTTTGAGCTCCTCGAGGGAGCACGAGGCAGCACCAATACAGTCATCAATATCGGGGAGGAAGAGGTGGGGGATGGTGCTGGTGTAGTTGTTGAAGAGGGACTGTTCCCCGAATCCTGCAAAGAGGCAGGCATAGCTCAGGCCCATGTGGATGCTCATAGCCACCACTTTGGTTTGTCAGAAGTGGGAGAAATCAAAGGAAAAATTGTTGAGGGTGAGGACCAGTTCTGCCAAGCGAATAAAAGTGTTGCTGGAGGGGAATGGGTGGGCCTACAAGACAGGAAGAAGCTGAGGCTTTTAGGCCACCCTTGTGGGGGATACAGGTGTAGAGGGACTGAACGTCCATGGTGAAGATGAGATCTTGGGGGCTGGGGAATTGACAGTTTTGGAAAAGGTGGAGGGCGTGAGTTGTGTCCCCAATGTAGATGGAGAGTTTCTGGACCAAAGGGTCCAGATATTTGGAGGGATATGGACCATGGGCTGGCAGGTGGGACTAACTTAGTTTGGGATTATGGATTGGTTGGACTGAAGCATTTGTTTTTGGGCTGAATGACTCCATGATCTAGTTAGAGTTCCAAATCATACACTTTGACCACTATTGTAATAAAGTTCCTATCTGTTCTTAAAAAAAAGCGATTACATTTTTCAACTTAAAATGAAATGTCAATAATAGAAAAACAAACGTATGGATAGAAGCTGATTTTCATTTGCCTCCGTAATCAGACTTCTTCAAGCTCATATTTGACTGGTAAGTGGCAGCAACATGAAACAGTAGGAAAAGAAAGATTAAACAATTGGAAGACATTGGGTGCATGGATGTCAACCTTCTGTACAACCTACCACTTGACACAAATGTATCATTTTGCAAATCTGGAAGCCCTGATAACTTGGCGCTCTAGATCAATGGTGAACTGGTGCATTGCTTTCATATGAAGGACATTAGTGAACTCATACAAGCATTTGTGTGGCATCTCCCAATTGATAACCCATATATTCCCAGTTGATTTTGAAAGGAGCCAGATGATGGTGAGAATGTTCAATGTTGCTGTCAATTTCAGTGCTATGGGCATAATGCTGCCTCTCAAACTGCACAGCTGCAGATCTGCCTGGAGGAGGCAGCAGATTTAGATGGTAGCATTCCTAGTCAAGTGAAGACATTTCTGCTACTGCAGGTATCAGTGCACCCTTTCACAGTACGCAGCTGATGGCAATGAAGACCCTGGTTTATCTCTTTAGGCACTGTTTGTTCTTCCATATCTACAGTCCTCTGAGCAACTTATCGTTGATTCTATTGGCGCTGGCCTTGCCAACCTGATGAGCTTAGTTGCTGAAACATGAAAACACTAATCCATGAAGAAATGTCAGGAATGAATGTTTGTTTTCCACTCTATATCTTGACACAGTCAAGCTCTCATTTGGACCTTTGTTACATTCATATGTTGGCTGAAAGCTTACCCTAAAATCACTTCTATTCTTCCTCCGTGACCTATCATTGGGTTTCCCTTTCCTTATTCTGCCATGTGCCAGATGTTTGTAGTGTTCATCTTTACATTGTTTTCAATGCATGTGACAATTAGCTCATTCTGACTCTTGGTGGAATTCTCTTACCACTATGGTACAGGGCTAGAACCTTGGAATCTACCGTCTGTAAGGAGTTTCACCCCAAGTCCTTAACTGCACATTGAGTGCTCCTGCATAACAGCCTCCTCTCCACCAGCACCAATACCACTATTAGTGATGCATGGACAGCCTTTTCCTCAGAATTAAATAAATCATAAGACATGATTGGGATGTTGATGTTTGGAGCTGAAAGAGCTTATTTTCCATTTTTCTGCAGTTGAGTGCTTCCCTTCTGTGCTGAGCCATTAATTGAGTCTTCATAAATAGTATTTTCCAGCTTCTGTTTTGGTTTCATCAGTTGAATGTTTTAGTGCTGCGTTGGAGTAAGGGCAAACGGATCTCAGGTCCATGCCATTTGTATTGAGCAATCTCTGTGAAGGATTCTTTTGTGAGCCGATTTAGAAAAAAGTATAAATTCTCATTTGATTCCCTTCCCCAAATACATTACACATCCACCCCTACCTCCCAAATACTGATTACTGTAAATGGCCACCTTTCTTCTGTTCTGCCTCGATCTCACTTTGTGCCTATAAGCCCTTTCACTATCTCTTTTGATATTGTTCTCCCTCCTGATCTCATTCCCTTCCAGGTTCCCATAACCAGCTTTAGATTTACACTACCTCTTAGTCAATTCGCCTGCACTTTCTTTCTTTCTTCTGTTGTGATGGAGATAGGAATCTATTCCACAGCTACACGCTTCAGATGTAGAGTCAGATTCATAAACATACATTTCCCACTTTTGCCAAACAAGACTACGTCAGTGATTTGATTTAATTTATTATTGTCATTTAGACCAAGATACAGTGAAGAGTATTGTTTTGAATGCTAACCAGGCAAATCATACCTTACTTAAGCACATCAGAATAATAGAACAGAATGCAAAATATAGGGAAGGTGCAGAGAAGGATCAATTCTATATATGAGAGATCTCTTCATAATCTCTTCATGATTACGGCAGGGAAGAAGCTGTTCTTGATACATGTTTTCAAACTTATGTATCTTTTGCCTGATGGAGGAACGTATAACCAGGGCAAGAGAGACCTTTGATTATGTTGGCTGATTTCCCAAGGCAGCGGAAAGTGTAGACAAGGTCAGTGATGGGAAGACTGGTTTTCGTGGTGTTCACAACTCTCTATAATTTCTTGCAGTCTTGGGCGGAGCAGTTGTGTACCAAGCTGTGATGCATCTAGATAGCAAGGTGTGGGGCTGGATGAACACAGCAGGCCAAGCAGCATC
>JAHRHZ010000075.1:21977810-22048183 GCA_024137785.1 Ginglymostoma cirratum
CACTGGCTCCATCCCCGCCTCTTCGACTTGTCTGCCTCCTCTCCACCTATCCTCTCCTCTATCCATCCTCTATCCGCCTCCCCCTCTCTCCCTATTTATTTCAGAACCCTCTTCCCCTCCCCCATTTCTGATGAAGGGTCTAGGCCCGAAATGTCAAGTTTTCCTGCTCCTATGATGCTGTTTGACCTGCTGTGTTCATCCAGCCCCATGCTTGTTATCTCGGATTCTCCAGCATCTGCAGTACCTTTTATCTCAATATTTACACAAATATTTTTAAGAAAAGAGAAAAGAAAAACACCTGAGATGTAAAGACAAACTGAAGATATTACTTTTACTTTTAAAGACTAAAATTGATCACCAGCCCTACTCATCAATCACCTTGTTTCCCAGAACTTGCTGTGGTCATGACATCACTCGCTGTTGGTCTCGCTACTGGTTGCCATCTTGATCCATGTCTTTTATCTTCCCTCACTCTGGAGTGTTTACTTCTAGCAGATTTTTTTTATTCACCTGTGGGACATGGATGTTGCTGGCTGTCTAGCATTTATTACCTGTCCCTAGTTGCCCTTAAGATGGTGGTGAGCTGCCTTCTTGAACTGCTGCAGTCCATGTGTTGTAGATTGACCCCCAATGCACTCAGGGAACAAATTTCAGCATTTTGACTCAGTGACAGTGAAGGAATGGTGGTATATTTCCAAGTCAAGATAGTGAGTGACTTGGAGGGGAACTTACAAGTAGTGGTGCTTCCTTCTAGATGGAAGGTGCTGCGATCTAAAGACCTCTGGTGAATTTTTGCAGTGTAAGACAATGGATGTTGTAGATGTGGTGCCAGTCAAGTGGCTGCCTTTTCTTAGATGGTGTCAGGCTTCTTGAGTGTTGTTCGAGCTGCACTCATCCAGTCCGTTGGGGAGTATTCCAACACACTCCTGACTTATGCCTTGTAGATTGTGAACAAGCTTTGGGGAGTGAGGAGGTGAGTTACTCACTATAGTGTTCCTAGCCTCTGACCTGATCTTTTAGCCACTGTGTTTATATGGTGAGTCCAGTAGAATTTCTGATCAGTGGTAATTCCCAGGGTGTTCATAATGGGGAATCTGGTGATGGCAACACGACTGAATGTCAAGGGTTAAATTGTCTCTTATTGGAGATAGTCATAGCCTGGCATTTGTGTGGCATAAATCTTACTTGCCACTTGTCAGCCCTCGCCTGGATATTGTCCAGATCATTTTGCATGTGAACATGGACTGCTTCAGTATCTGAGGAGTCACGAATAGTGCTGAACATTGTGCAGTCATCGGCAAATATCTCTACTCTGGTCTTATGAAGGAGGGCGTGTCATTGATGAAGCAGCGGAAGATGGTTGTGCCTAGAGCACTACCCTGAGGAACTCTGGCAGACGTGTCCTGAAGCTGAGATGTCTGACTTCAACAACAACTAACATCTTCCAATGTGTTAGGTATGACTCCAACCAGTGGAAAATTTGCCCCTGATGCCAGTGATTCCAGTTTTGTTAGGATTCCTTGATGCCAGAGTTCATTGAACGCAGCCTTGACATCAAGGGCTGTCACTCTCACCACACCTCTGCAATTCAGCTCTTTTATTCATGTTTGAACCAAGACTGTAATGAGGTCAGGAGCTAAATGCCCTGGTGGAACAGAAACTGGGTGTCACTGAGCAGGTTATTGCTGAGCAGGTGGTGCTTGACAGAGCGGTTGATGACAGCGTCATCACTTTATTAATGATTGAGAGTAGACAGATGTGGTGGTAATTGGCTTGGTTGGATTTGTCCTACTTTTTCAGTGCAGGACATACCTGGGCTATTTTCTACGATGTTGAGAAGATGTCAGTGTTGAAACTGTACGGGAAGAGCTTGGCTCGGGCATGGCAAGTTCTGGACCATCTACTTCCGTGATTTCCTCAAAAATCTCACGACTTCAGGTTATAGTCCAACAGGTTTATTTGAAAACACAAGCTTTCGGAAGTTCTCTTTCTTCAGGTGCTCATGAGAAAAGTAGCAAAAAGACACCGAACTTAAGTAAAAGATCAAAAGGTCATACACTGATGTGAATTAAACAGACCTAAGGTGCTGCTAAATCTTTAACCAGTTAGAAAGGAGATGTAGGTTTTGATTCATTAATATGCGAATCCCTGAATTTCTGGTCAGAGATAAGTAAAAGTTTTATCAAAGAGGTGACAGGTCCGACAAAGCATGTTAGGTGTGAGGCCCTGTTTAGAATCTGTTTGTGTTTCGACTTGGAGTCAGAATTCTAAAGTAGGAATTCATAAAACGCCACATTGACTGACTGTCTACAAATTGTGTGCTTTTTGAACAACATAGAATGTATCTGCAAATATAAACCTGCAAAGGCAAATTCACCCCGTAAACTTTGTGTGTGTGTGTGTGTGTGTGTGTGTGTGTGAGAGAGAGAGAGAGAGAGAGAGAGAGAGAGAGACAGACAGACAGTGTGTGTGTGTGTGTCCTCAGAGAACGAACACAGGATATGATTGATAGGGTACCCTTCGTCGTCCAGTACTTCCCGGGAGTGGAGAAACTACACCATGTTCTTCACAGCCTTCAACACATTGATAACGATGAGCACCTTGCCAAGACCTTCCCCATGCCGCCACTTCTCGCCTTCAAACAACTGCTAAACCTTAAACAGACCATTATTCAGAGCAAGCTTTCCAACTTTCAGGACAACATCGACCACAACACCCTACAATCTTGTCATGGCAATCTCTGCAAGACATGTCAGATCATTGACATGGATTCTACCATCATACATGAGAACAACACCCACCATGTGCACGGCAGATATTCATGTGACTTGGCCAATGTTGTCTAACTCATATGCTGCAGGCAAGGCTGCCCTGATGCATGGTCTGTTGGCGAAACCATGCAGATGCTATGACAACGGACAAATGGGCACCATGCAACAATTGTCACTTAGGAATATTCCTTCCCAGTGGGGGAAAACTTCAGCAGTCAAGGACATTCGGCCTTGGATCTTTGGGTAAATGTCCCCCAAGGCAGTCTTCAAATATGACACCAAAATTGGTGTCATATTAGATAGTGAAGAAAGTTTTTTTCTAAGATTAGAAAGGGACCTTGATCAATTAGGCCAGTGAGCTGAGGAGTGACAGATCATGTTTAATGTGGATAAATGCAAGGTATTTCATTTTGGTAAACCAAACAAGGGCAGAACTGTTATAATTAATGGTATGGCCCTGGGTAGTGTTGTTGAGCAGAGAGACCTTGGGGTTCAGGCACATAGTTCTTTGAAAGTTGCATCACAGCAAGTTGATATACTGAAACTTGACTCCTCTTGATTCTGAAAGACATAAGTGGTTCAGTTATTTCTGTGGTTTTATACTTTAATCTTGCTGTGATCTGGGTTTGGACTGTCAACCTCATTCCAACTGTGTGTTGTAGTTTAATTGAAGAAGTTTTAAACTTGATCTACTCTGGCTATTTCAACATACCAGACAATATATTAAACTCCTGCACCCCTGTCTTTGTTAAATGCAACAGAGAGTCTCTTGACATTGAGATTTACTGATCAGTATTTATTGTCTCCTGAGATAGATACCTTCTATGGTCTATTCTATATCTTAAAGCTAATTGCATTTTGTATTGTTTTGGAATTTATTTTCTTTACTTGCTGGATTAGAACAACAGTATTTCTTAGAATGACAGCATTTACCACAACTGTGTTATTCAATTACCCCTGCTGGACAATCAGCTTGTTTTTGTGCCTTGATCCCACAACTTTGGAAACATTTGAAAATTGTGGTTGGCAAAATTTTAGAACATTTGGTGGGCCTTCAATTTGATGTGCTTCTTCTGGTTTCATACTGCATACTGCACCGACTCACTCGGCTTCTTCTATGGTTACCTGTTAACACTCTGTGTCACCTCAAACTCTTACCTAATTATTGCTGTCATATAACACCTTGCAAACTGCACAGTCTTCATGAACACGAAGTCCTGTTCTAACTAAAAGCATCTGACAATATGGCTTAATATTATCTTTCCCTTAAATCTCCATAAGAACAATTGCTGGCAAATCTACAGAGAAGGTTGATGAGGAATCAATGGACTCAAGTAAACGTGAAATTCTGTGGATGCTGGAGATCTGAAATATAAAGAGAAAATGCTCGAGGTGTACAACACGTCCTGTAACATTGTGGACAGAATAGAATTCCCTCTGATTTTCTTTCTGCTGTGTGGGCCTCTGAGGTCTAGACGCAGCACTGCCTTCTAGAACTAGAACTCAGTGCCCCAATCAGTGTGTTAACTCCAATCACTGGGTATAGAACGTTGGAGCAGCATAGAAGGAATATCAAGAGAGAAACAGAGTCAATGTTTTGAGTTCAATGACCCTCTTATTAGGAACTGAAGGATAGCAAAAAGTAGTCGTTTATATGCTGTTTACAAAAGGGGAGAAGGAGCGATTGAAACTAGTGTAGGTGCTCAGAGCAATAGACAAAATGAGTGCTAATGATGATAGTAAAAGGATGATGTAGATGCAAAATATGTGTTAATTATAGGTGTGAATAGCAGAAAGTTGGTCAACTCTGCTGAGACTAAACCCAGGCCATCAAAACAATTAAGTGAGTGGGGGAGGCGGAGTGAAAGAGGTATGATCTAAATGGAGGACAGTGTTTATTCTCTGAAGTTGTTGAATTCAGTGTTGAATCTTGAAGACTGTAAAATGCCTAAGCAGAAAATGAGGTTCTGTTCTTTCAGTTTGTATTGGGCTCTGCTGAAACAGTTTGGCAGGCTAAGAACAGAAAAGCTAGCATGCAATCAAGATGATATGTTGAAATAGCAAAGTAAATACATGGTTGGGATAATTTTTCTGAATAGATCAGAGGTTTCTGCAGAACAACGTTTGGTTTCATTGATATAGTGGAGACCCCTGCAAACACAGAGCAACAGAAATTGTCTACATGGACTTTAGCAAGGTCTTTGACAAATTTCCACATGGTAGACAAGTTAGTAAAATTAAAGCACATGGGAGATCTTGCCAATTAGATACAAAATTGGCTTGATGGTAGGAGACAGGGTGGTGTGGAGGATTGTTTCTCGAAGTGGAGGCCTGTGACCAGCGGTGTTCCGCAGGGATCAGTACTGGGTGCACTTTTGTTTGACATTTATATGAATGATTTGGATAAGAATTTAGGAGGCATAGCTAGAAACTTTGCAGATGACACTAAAATTGGGGGTATAGTGAATAGCGAAGAAAGTTATCTAAGGTTACAAAGGGATCTTGATCAATTGAGCCAATGGGCTGAGAATTGGCAGATGGAGTTTAATTTGGATAAATGTGAGGTGAAACAAGCAAGGGCAGTACTTACACAATTCATGGTAGGGCCCTGAGTAGTGTTGTCAAACAGAGACACCTAGGGGTTCAGCACATAGTTTATAGTAAGTTGCATCACAAAAAAACAAGCTGATTAAGAAGCCATTTAGCACACTTGCCTTCATTGCTCAGACCACTGAGTATGGGATTTAGGATGTCATGTTGAGGTTGCACAGAAGTTGCGTTGGCATGGGTGAGTTGAACTGAAGGGTCTTATTTCCTGTAGAGGCTGTATGCCTCTATAACTTCTTGAACTCTCTCACTTTCTGCCAATCAAAGGCGTCACTCGGTACCTTGCATTAATCCAAATTAAACTCCATCTGCCAGTCCTCAGCCCATTGGCCCAACTGATCAGACCCCTTTGTAATCTTTAATAACTCTCATTACAGCCCACTATACTGCCAATTCTGATGTCATCCGCAAACTTACTGAGCATGCCTCCTAAATTCTGATCCAGGATGTTTATATAAATGACAAGTAACAGTGGATGCAGCACCTATCCCTACGGAACACAGCTGGCCACAGGCCTCCAGTCTGAAAAATAACACTCCACCACCACCCTCTATCTTCTACCGTCAAGCCAATTTTGTATCCAGTTGGCAAGCTTCCCCTGATTCCCATGTGATCAAACTTTACTAACCAGTCTGAAATTGATCAAAATGGAGGACTCTCTTCCTGTTCTGAAGTTGTTAAATTCAGTCAACTTCAGAACAGGAAGACAGTCCTCCATTTTGATCAATTTCAGATTTTAATAATTAAATTTGAACTCCCTAGCTGCCATGGTAGGACTTGAACCCATGCCCCAGAGCGCTTCCCTGGTACTCTTAGTTGTGAGTCCAGTAGCATTATGGTTACATTACCATCTCCCTTAACATAACATAAACTAAGTTGCTGTTCAATACTAAAAGGCTGCAGCAATTTTGCATGTGTCATCTTGTAGAAGAAATGTTAGACAAAGGCCCTATCTTGCCATTTGGCTAAATAGGACGGATCCTATGGCACTATTTGAAAGCAAAACAGAGTGGTTATCTCCAGTCTCTTCATAAATGCCAGATACATAATTTTCAATCCAACATAAGTGAAACAGACTATCTGGTCATTACTGCATCGCTGTTTGTGGAATATCACTGTGCACAAGATCTGTGCAAGATGTCTTTTGTTTGTGTGTATGAGATTTGCATTGTTATACAATAGTATGGAATCTATCCATTGCTTTTGACTCGTACTTGGTCCAAGTTGCAAAACATTCGAAATCATTGTGCGAAGTACTAAAATCCATGTTAAATTTAGTTTACAAAATAGTTTTCTCGGGTCATCTATTGAAGAAATGGTGAGGACAATTGAGGTAAAAACATTCTTTGATAATTTTCTCTCAATCCATCAAAGTATTACTTACTTATTTGTTATAACAAATAGAATGATGCAACTGGGTAAAGATTTTTTTTGCAGCAACCCTTTAATGACAGCCTAATTATCATTTGTTAACTCTCAGCGAACAGATTCGAGCAGCAATCTGAAAAAAATCAATGTACTGCCACTTGCAGTTGTCAGTTTATGATGTGAGGCGTTCTCTTGTTGGGCCATAATTGACAGTCTGTTCCGTAGTCAAAAAAAATCTCATGGAGCAGCAGAACTCTGCTTATTTTTTTCTTCAATTTTTATCTTTGTTCAGCAGCAGTCTTCACACTGTTTGAGACCATAAGAAGAAATAATAAATAATCAACGTTCAGCCTTCTTGCAGGGGGAGTTTTAGATTAATCCATTCTGAACAAAAAGGTTTAATGGATACTAATTGCATTTGTGTGGGTGACAATGCACTGCAACCTCCACGGATAGGTTTTTTTTCATTTGTTGTGAGAGGTTGATCATTTTGTATCTGTGGTCACTGTAGCTTAATTGGCTAAAGGATATTTTTAGCGAATCAATGCTAAATTATTTAGATTTGTTATGACCTCAAATTGCGCCAACAGCTCTGAGAACTCAAGGAAATTAGGTGAGTAGGATAAAGTTGTGAGTGCCACTTACTGGAATGAGCAATAACTTCGAAAAATGTAACTGCAAACAGGGTGTGTATGAGCACTGGGACCTGTGTTTGTGGCTAGGAAACCTGGAATTGTAGAGGTCCTGCCTAATTTCATGGCAGGATCTCATTACCATTCCTAATTTCAAATTGACAAGTTGTTTACTATTGAATGGAAAAGTCAGTGGTTGTCTTGGACAATTGGGAAGAGTGAAAGATTCATGGAATTAGTGAAATAAAGAGAGACAGTAGTTGAGCAATCAAGAGAACGGATGAACGGGAGAGATTGAAGGTTTACTGCAGGTGTACATTATAGTAGTGGTAATTGAGAGATGAGGGAGTGGAAGAGATTGCAAGGTTGACAGTGACAAGGAAGGATACCTACTATCTGGACGAATATGGAATTGAGAGGGATGAGGAGTGATGAGTTGTTGGATCTGTAATCATGAGGAAGGAGAGACAGAAGAGATCACAGAATTTGAAGGGGTGAAAAGGCATATCGGGAGTCAGGAGAGGGAGTGAGGAGACTGAGGGAGTCCATGTGTTTGCTTAGGGAGTTGGGGAGTAGTGATCAGAAGGGAAGCAGGCAAGATTGCAGTGTGTGAGGGTCAAAGCTGTAAAATGGTGGGGTTGGGAGAGATTGCAGAGCTGATGGAGTTGGGAGCAGGGTAATTGGAAGAGAAAGGATCAAGAGAAAGTACATGGTTAATAAGACAGAGTTAAAAATGTTATCTTGAGGAAGTGGATGGGGATGATGGTGGGAGAGGAGGTAAGAGTTGATGGAACACACATGGGCGGTGTGGAGGAACTGTGGATCAGCAAATAGCAGGGAAAGAGAAACTGACAGAGATCATGAGTTCGGGGACAGTTTGGGAGGGAGGTTGCCTTTAGGTGTCCTGTTTCCTGAGTCTTGAAAAATCCATACAGGGGACTTTAAATATAAACTGCTGCCAATTCAATTTTTAAAAAATTAATTCATAGTGTGTGGGTGTTGCTGGCCAGCATTTATCGTCCATTCCTAAGAGTCAGCCCCATTGCTATGGGTCAGGGGTTACATGTAGGCCATACCAGATAAGAACAGTTTCCTTCCCTAAACATTCTTACAGAACCGTATGATTTTTTTCTCTCTGACAATTAGACTCATCATTCCAGATTTTTATTGAATTCAAATTCCACCAACTGCCATGACAGGATTTGAACTTGCACCCCTAGAACTTGACCTAGGTCTCTGGATTAATACTCTAATGATTATACCAGTACAAGATTTCCATCCCGAAAATATCAGAAACAGATCATTAAGACGTCTCTCGACAGTCATGTGGAGAGTTATAAAAACCTCTTTTTCTCAAACAATTCCCACTCGAGCAATGTAGGAAATATACATGGTAGCAAGCAGCAGTTTCTGTTTCTTGGATCGTAATAACAATGAATGGAGGATGACGATAACTAAATGATTGTTTTACTCAAATCAGTATTGATATTTGATGGACAAACAGTTGGTACATCTTTTTTTCTATTGAAACCCCATTGTAGTTCAAGTAATTCTCTAAATTGTTTTGGGTTATAATCGATTCTTTAAAAAATGTAAATCCTATAGACTGTGCACAATGATAAAATTTTTGCAACAAAAGATGCATCCTTCACAGCCATAAACGTGCTGTCTGAGTAGAGTCATACAGATCTGCAGCACAGAAACAGACCCTTTGGTCCAATTCGTCCATGCCGACCAGATATCCTGGATAAATCTAGTCCCATTGGCCAGCATTTGGCTCATATCCCTCTTAAACCCTTCCTATTCATATACCCATCCAGATGTCTTTTAAATATTGGAATTAAAGCAGCCTCCACCACTTCCTCTGGCAGCTCATTCCATACATGCACCACCCTCTGCATTAGGTCCTTTTTTAATCTTTCCCCTCTGACCTTAAATCTATGCCCTGTAGTTTAGGATTTCCTTACCCCGGGTAAAAGACCTTGTCTATTTACCCTAACCATGCCCCTCATGATTTTATAAACCTCTACAAGGTCACCCCTCAGCTTTTGATACTCCAGCGAAAATAGCCCCAGACTATTCAGCCTCTCCCTATAGCTGAAACCCTCCAACCCTGGCAACATCCTTGTAAATCTTTCCTGAACCTTTTCAAGTTTCACAACATCCTACCTATAGCAGGGTGACCAGAATTGCACACAGTATTCTAAAAGTGGCCTAACCAATGTCCTGTACAGCCGCAACATGACTTTCCAACTTGTAGCTAGCATTTTTATATCTAATTGTCGCAGGAAAGTGATTGTAAAGATTGTAATGAGATGAGCTAAGTCGACCTTACAGAATGAATTCCCTGATTGGGGCTGTTAATCTAGTCCAGTCAGGGAGCCTTGGCTGACAGGTAAGAACAGGTGTCTTTGACATCCTGTCACTCTGAGACCTGGCGCTGGGGGAGCTGGATCAGTGTCAAGAACTCTGCACATGTAAATTAAGGATGACTTGGTGACAGGATACCAGCCTCTGTAGAGTTATTTCAGAAAGTAAACAGCAGATGCAGGAGTTTGATAAGATTTCATAGGCAACTGTAAAATCATTGATAAGTTATTTTCGTTATCCTGAGCCTCCTCAAGTGTTCGACATTCATTTTTGTTTCTTTATGCTCATTTCTATCTCCCACGTTTTTTATTCCAAATGATTTTATTGGAATTCATTTGTGAAATGCTATAAATTCAACCGTACATGATCTAGCTGACCTTGTCTAACCAATAGAAATTGGGCAGAATTTTTTCTCCATGGTGTGGCATGGGTGATGGTGAGAAAATGTGATGAAAATGCAAAATCAGATTAGGAACATCAGAACATGAGTCAATCATTCAACTGTCAAGCCTATTCTACTATTTATTATGATCTTTTTATGCCATTGCTAATCAAAAGATCTATTAACTTCAACTTTAAACAAACTCAAAGTCTGACTTTCTACAACCCTCTTGGATAGAGAATTCGAATGATTCACCACCTTCTGCATTTTTAAAAAATATTCCTCAGCTCAGTCCTAAATAGTCTAAAATATTGATTCTGGAATCTTGCCGTTGAGTGGAGACTACCTTATTTTCATGAATTTGCATGCCATTAAAACCTCAACTTATCTTATTTCCATGCACTTCTAACTCCACCCATCAATTAAAGACTACATGGTGCAAATTTCCAACTTATAAACCAGCAGATACGTGACAGTTGTCGCTCACGAAATACCTGTCTAGGCCATTACTCAACAGCTTCTTCTGCAGTAGTGGTGCTGTGACCTGATTCTTCTTTCAAGTAAGTCAACGTCAGCAAATGATGAGCCTTACCACATCATCATGCTTGCTCTAAGTCCAACTTAGACGTGACTTCAACCCTTTACTCAATGCTTTACTTTTGGGATGCCTATGACTTGCATGCTTCCGAAAGGCGTGAAATCTCCGAGGCACTTTTGGGCTGACATAGACACATCCATCTTATGCTCTTAGCTTGTTTTATTAGCACTCGCACTATTTGTACGAACTTTGAAGCTGACGGTCTCTGTTTACTCCTAATGTCAGCACTGGCTTATAGCTGCTAGTTTCTGTGTGACTCATGTTGCATTCTTAGTGCAAGAAGGCAGCTCACCACCACCTCAAGGGCAACTAGGGATGGGCAAGAAATGCTGGCCAGCCGGTGATGCCCACGTCCCACAAATGGATAGAAATAAAAAGGGATTAACCAGCTAATAGAGGCATTGACTTAACAGAGACAAAGGGAGGCATTTTCTACATCACACCCTGTAACTAGTGGAGTGCCAGAGGGATCACAGTTAGGTCTACGATTATTTGCAATATAGATTGCTGACATGAATGAGGAAAGCAAATGTGCTATAGCTAATTTTGTGGGGGACACAAAAAAATGGGAAATCAAGTGGTGAGGATGACAAAAGAGAGATACAGGTAGGATTAATTGAATGAGCAAAAAACAGGCAGCTAGAATATAAAATGGGAAAGTGTGCACTTTAACAAGAAATATGGAGGAGCTAAATATTGTTTAATGGAGGAAGACTGTAAAAGTTGCAGGACTGGGGGATTTGAGGGTCCTCATGCATAAATCCCAAAAAGCTAGCATACAAGTTCAGCTGATAATAGGGAAGGCAAATTGAATGTTGGCTTTTATTTCAAAAGGAATAAAGTATTGTTAAAACTATAAAAGGCAGTAATCAGACATACTTAGAATACTGGAACAGTTTTGGTCTCAATATTGAAGGAAAACTGTACTAGAATTGGAGGTAATCCAGAGAAAGTTTGTTTTTTGAGTCTAGGTATGGAGAATTTTCTTCTGAGGGGAGTTTATGTTTTGTCTGCATTCTTTGGAGTTTAAAAAAGAGAGACGTCCATATTGAAACATATAAGATAGTTAGTGGGCTTGACAGGGTGGCTACTGAAAGTCAGAGAGTGTAGGTCCGGAGGGCACATTCTCAGAATAAGGGGCCACCCTGTAAAGACAGAGATGAGGCAGTGTTTCCTCCTTCAGTGGATAGTTTTGTTTTACCACAGGGCTGAAGAGGTTAGGTCATTAAGTATAATCAAGGCTTAAATAGTTAGAACTTTAATCAGTAAAGGAATCAAGCATTATGACAGTGAAGTGGAATTGAGGATTATCAAGTTAGCCATGATCTCATTGAATGGCATTTAATACACAGTAGGCTGAATGGTTTATTTCTGTTCCTGCTGAGGGTTAGAGGTAGTAGAAAGTACAGTCCTGATTGTCATGATGAATTTGTACGTTTGCAGTCATTAAAAGCATTGACCTCCATGCTGATTGTTCAGGCCTATCTCAGGCTGAGCAAAATCCCCGGTTAAGGCAGTCTTCAAGATTTCTTTCCTTGCATTGACATGTCTCACAAAATTCTATAAATAATTTAAGTAATGTCATCAATAGCCACTTCAGAATACATACAGTGAATCATTATGATATAAAATTTCGATCCTCTGCACTTACACAGTAAAAGGCTCCCCATGCATGTTGTTGTCATCTTGAAACCATATGCTGGCACTCAAGAAGTACACTTCTGTAAATTTATAATGTCAAAAAACTACACGACACCAGGTTATAGTCCCATTAGGTTTATTTGAAAATGCAAGCTTTCATAGCTCAGCTCGTTCCTCAGTCGTAGTGTGAGAAAGAGGGTATAGGACACAAAATTTATCAGCAGAAAGGTAACAACCCTAAAACTGGCCACTTCTTGTTGAATCTTTAAGCAGTTAGGAAGGAGACTACAGATTAAAATGTAAAATCCAGAGTCCTTTCAAGTCATTGTCCCAAGATAATTAAAGGTTTTATCAATGTATACAAGAAGTGACATTTCAAGTCAGACAATGCATTTTAGATGTGAGGTCTTGCTTAGAATCTGTCTGTTTTAAACTGGCGCAGGCTTTTTTTGAGGAAAACAGCATGTAACTGTAACTACACAAACATCTTGGATGAAATAATTCGTGTGTGTGTGTGAGAGAGAGAGTGCACGCACGAGAGTGTGCGTGTAGGTGTGTGAGAGAGAGTGGGTGTGGATGTGTGTGAGAGAGATAGAGGGTCTGTGTACATGTGTGTGTGTGTTGGGGGTGCAGTATATAGTGTGGTGGGGTCACCTGTAGTGCGACATGAACCCAAGATCACGATTGAGATCATAGTCATGGGCGTGGAACTTGGCTATCAGCCCCTCCTCAACAATTTTGTGTATTGTGTTTCTCGAAGTCCACCTTGGAGGATGTTACCTGAAGATTGGAGACCGAATGTTCTTGACCCAGAACAAACTACCCAGCCTTCAGGATGACATCAACAACAATACCACACGACCCTGCCATGGCAACCTCTGCAAGACATGTCAGACCATCAACATGGATATTACCATCACACATGGGAACACCACCCACTGCGTACACGACAAGTATTCATATGACTCAGCAAATGCTGTCTATCTCATACGATGCAGGCAAGGATGTCCCGATACACAGTATATTGGTGACACCATGCAGACACTACGACAACAGATGAATGGACACCATGCAATGATCACTAGACAGGGGTGTTCCCTCCCAGTAGGGGAACACTTCAGCAGCTAAGAACATTCAGCCTCCGATCTTCAGGTAAGTGTCCTCCCAGATGGACTTCAGGATACACAACAACGCAAAATTGCTGAGCAGAGGCTGATAGCTAAGTTCCATACCTATACGGATGGCCTCGATCGTGTTCTTGCGTTCATGTCTCACTACAGGTGACCCTATCACAGTATATATTCCCACACACATACACACATGCTGTCTCTCGCAAACACACACACGTACTCTTGCACACTTACACAGACCATCTCTGTCTCTCTCTCTCTCTCTCTCACATGCGCACACACACACATTCTCTGACACACGCACTCATACTGTCTCACACACACACAATCCTTCACACTCTCACACTCTCACTCTCTCAAGCACACATGCACACAGACATAGGGATATGGACGCACACATACACAGACACTGATACACGCATGAATTATTTCATCCAAGATGTTTGTGTAGTTTCAGATACATTCTGTTTTGCTCCAGAAAAACCCTGATCCTAGTTTAAAACATAGACACATTCTAAGGAAGATCTCAAACCTAAAAAGTATTCCCTGACCTGCAATGTCACCTCTTGTATACATTGATACAATCTTTAATTAACTCAGGACAATGACTTGGAAGGAATCTGAATTTTACATTTTAATCAGTAGTCTTCTTCCTAATCGATTAAAGATTTAACAAGAGATGGCCAGTTTTAGGTTGTTACATTTCTGCTTATAACTTCTGTTGGACTATAACCTGGTGCTTTATGATTTTTGACTTTGTCCACCCCAGACCAGCACTGGCATCTTCACATCATCAATTTATAAATGCCCAACATTAAAACATTGGTAGGATTTCAGACATGTTCTGTGATGGACTGTGAAAGTATGTATTAAACTTTGGTAAGGAATAATGAAAAATAGAGTTTGAAAGATTATCAAAAACTGATATTGTAACTAATTTTGACGCTGTTATTTGCAAAGTAGTGGGAAATTCTAAGTCTATCTGAAACCAGAAACCGTTGTTACATTCCCATGTAGCTTAGATAGGCATGTTTGGTGGATTGGCCATGTTGAATTGCCCATAGTGTCCAGGGATGTGTAAATTAGGTGGATTAACCGTGGGAAATGCAGGGTTACAGGGAAAGGTTAGGGGGATGAGTCTGGGTGGGATGCTCTTCAGAGAGTCGGTGTGGACTTTTTGGGCCGAATGGCTTGTTTCCACACTAGGGATTCTATGATTCTGTGAACTTTTTGCCACTGATCTTCCTTTTGCAGACTCTGGTAATAATAGATCCTATAAATTAGTCAGAACCACTGGACATCAGCACTATGGGAATTATGGTCTTCAATGATTCATTTTTCATTTATTATTTCAACAATAGTGATAATAATCTGATGTATTTCACAGTTTGCGATCACACTCAATGTTAGTCATAAGCATATTAAACCCTCGTCATATTTTAGCATTTGAGAAAAGAATTTCTTTTAATATTGGTTTTCCACAAGGAACGAGTTTTCACACAGATATGGAAGCTAAAGGGGTGAGAACAACGACAGTTAATGCATTCAACATATATCCTGAGCCATGACAATAAACAACTCATTACCTTTTCAGATAATCACAAACACCTCAGCTATTTTATTGGAAACCTTCTTGGCTTCTTTGAGGTAAGGAACAAAAATAAAGACAGCATTGTCAAGTCTATGTCAAGACTAGCTTTCAAAAATCAAACATTTCAAAAGCAATCAGGTAGGAAAAGACTAAGAAGGACAAAGTACTACAGGAATTTTTTTCCTGGGCTGCAAGACAGAATGCGGAGGACTTAAATAAGCAGCTTTGTCCACTGAAATGGGAATAATAAACTTTTATGTTATATACAATAGTAGATTATAGTGTGTGAATTTAGTGGTCGGCAAAGAGCTAATTGTAATTAGGATAGGGTAAGGTAAACCTAATTATTCAACTAAGTCCACTTCATCTGATATGAACTCAGTTCCCTGGCAGAGAAGTTAAACAAATGTAAACACAAAAGATATAGATATTCATGTTGGTTATACATTTTATGTCTTATTATCATTCAAATTGGCAGTGAGGGAATAACGATAAAAGGTGTTCAATGCTTAGATAATGCTACTGTACCATTGAACCGAGAAAGTATTTAAGATGGAGACAAATCTTGGATATTGTGTACACTGTATATACAATGTTGCTATCTTAATAATTTTAACAAAGTAACTAAATGACTTATTTTAAGTGGATTATCTCATTTATTAAAATAATATATGTGTTTATTTTGTTCTTCAGTTAATGTTACCTATAATAACATGGTAAAGCTGCAATGATTCAACGATACTATGAAATACGTTGGTCGTAATTTAACAAATAATGAGGTTTTATTTTCATGAAGGGTATGCTGTTGGATTCCAATGAGCAATTCTGCAAGTTATTGAGAGTACATTTTGATTTATTCTATGCTAGGCTCTGTGAAAACAGTATTCATTTTATTTACCCATGTTTTCTGTAGTAATGATATTAAAAATAAGGGCATTGATAATAATTTCTCCAAACACCAGCTTCAACTATTAGTTTGGTGTCTAGTGAACTTCTAAACTTCATCTAGCAAGAGATGCAGGATGATTGAAACTTGAAGCTACCACAAGTGTTGCAGTTGATTGTCTGATTTTTGGCTATTTACATTTTAAACGATTTCTTGCTATTCATATCATTGCTAGGTAAGGATGAGCAAATATGAAGTGTTCTATCGTGCAAAGAATAGGAAGTACATAATTTATGCACCTTCTGGACCATGAGGAAAGTTAAAACGTAGAAGTTTAAATTGCTTGACCCTCTTCTGACCTATGATCTAACCCACAACATGCCTGACCTAAAAAGACTGCTGCAATTTTCTAGGCGGCAGAATAAAGTAGTAACTGACACAGGATGATGACAGTGGGAGCATTCTGTGTATTTAAAGAGGATCCCACCAGTTTGGTTTAGGTGTTCTGTTTGTCTGCTCAAAACATTGAAATGGTGGAAACACTGCAGGATCAGATGGAGCAAATAAAGATTCCCCTTTGTTTACTGTGCCTCCCCCTTTTTCTACCACACAGTGTACATTAATGTTAGGGCAGATGTGTAATTAAACTGATCTCTATCTCTAAAGAATGTTTCTACATTTCAGCACCTATAACTTCATAAAACATCATAAAATGCCAAAGGTAAGAGTTAAATAAAATGCCCATGAAATCTCCATAACTGTGTCGGAAGGGTGAATGAAAATTATCTGGAGATTTATAGAAATGGGTGTCAAGCAATAATCTGATACATCAACTGGTGTCAAACATGGAATAAAAGGCAAAGCATTTCATCCTTTTCACACAATTAAATTTGAAGTAGAGGTAGCACATTTGAAGTGGAATTTTCATATAAAAATGTTGAATGGAATTTGTAAGTCAATACAAATTTTGCCAATTCTGTTTTTAAAAAATCATTCAAGAATAAAAGTAAGATGATAAGGCAGTTTTGTCAGCGCAGGAAGTTCTGGAGTCTGAAGCCTCACAGAACAGATATCACATATGAAAGTATTTTACTACTTACGCAGTGCCAGCACATTCACTATAAATTATGTAAAATCAAACTATTTTTCAGAATACAATGATGAATAGACTTACAATATCTGTAGATGAGACAAACTGAAGAGAGTCAGCTCTCCCGTTATGTTTGAGGTACTGATCTGACAGGCTGTTCTGAAAGGATGTAATGGTGTGCAGCTGAAACCAGAGATAGCAAGAACTGTAGATGCTGAAGTCAGAGACTATACAGTATGGAGCTGGAGGAACACAGCAGGGGTCGGGACCCTTCCGACCCGAAACATCAACTTTCCTGCTCCTCTGATGCTGCCTGGCCTGCTGTGTTCCTCCAGCTCCACACTGTATTGTCCCCAGCTAAAACCAATTGTGTTCTGCTTGACTTCAGTGAAAATAAGTCAACGTACCTAGAGAGAGCATAAGTGAATCTGCAACTTGTATTGGTCTGAGCAGTGCTGTGCAGGAGAATGGAGGGAAATCAGAGTGGGGTTTGATCCTTGAATGTGGGATGCCGCTTAATTTTTGATCCTGGATGAGGTCAACATGGACCGTGTTGTGGCATTGAAACTGTGTGAGACTCCACAGTTCTGCTGATGCTCTCCAAGAGGAATTAAATCAGAACATTCAAAAACATTTGAAATGCATGTCATACGGTGATGCCCCAGAACATAGTGGGACATCCCTTCTTCATTGAGGCTTCTCGTCATTTTTGCTATTAGTTCTCACGTCCTGTTACGGACACATTCTAATGCCTGTGGGCTCTCATTAAATCATCGGTGGTCCCTTGCAGACGAGGATGACATTCTTCCACACTCGGAGTGAGTCCATAGGTGGCTGTACAGACCAATACGGCCACCACTGGCTCTATTACACTTGGGGCAGGTGGTGGTCATGGGAGTGGTGGGTGGGGCTTAGCATGGCAGCACGCTGTTTTTGCCCGGCTTCCATTTTTAACCAATGGCAATTCTCAAAGTGCTGGATGCCTTCCTCTGTGCTCCTCTTCCACTTGGATGGTCTTGGGCTAGTGATTCGCAGGTGGCTGTGGGAATGCTGCACTTCACCAGTGAGACCTTGAGGCTATCATCGAAGTGCTTTCTCTGTCCACCTGAGGCTTGCCTGCTGTTTCGAAGCTGGGAACATAGCTTCTCTCTCTTTAAATAGGCAGCCTTTAACTGGTGTGGGTTGCCATGACTCCCAACCATTCTAATTAGTTGAGAAACCTAAAAATGGATTGCTAAATCCGTGGCTCAGTTTAAAAAGTCACTGCAAATCTCACTCCACTAACACTTAACCTTCTCAGCTTCTCCTGTTGTGAGGGGGTTTAAACAGTAGAACATTGCCTTTGATCTTAGATTTCTTCTATTACCTGTTGAATTGTTGTTGAGTGCCCAATATTTATTAGGTCTGCCAGCTGTGAACTAAAACAGTCCTTGGTAATGTTGGATGGAAATTTGGCATCAGTTGGGGAAAAAAGGAGTCTGTTTGATTAGCACTTCAAAAACATCGTTAAGCTCAATATCCATGACCACCCCTGGTTGTGTTCCATTCTGTGAATGTTTTATGTTTTATTTTCTGGTCATTATCACCCTGCTGCATGCAAATGGACTGCATTATGCTCCTTTATTACAAGACACAATCAGTACTAATTGGTTTTAAAAGACCTTGGGATGTTTCAAGGTTGTGAAAGACAATGACAGAGATTTGCCCTTTAACTAAAAAAAGTGTGAGGGTGGTTGCCTTTAAGAGTGTGAACGCCATGCACCTTCCTGACACAATTCCCACCAATGGGAAAGCTGACAGGATCAACTGTAAAACAGGTATTTAAGTGGTGACAAGATGGGCTTCTCAATCAATCAGTTCCCGAGACAGCAATGATTCTCCTCCTCGCTGCACATGCCACCACCCCCATCCCCTGAACTTGCTGGCCGGTAAGGCTGAAGAACCAGGCTGCTTTGAAAGATCATGTTCTTAGTTTCATTAGATGCTGAGGACCAACTGCAGGAGGAAGGCTCAGTTGGCAGGATGGCTATTTTGCGTTGCAGAGTGACTTCAACAGCTTGAGTTCATTTCCCACACCTCCTGAGGTTACCATGAATGTCTATCCTTCTCAACTCCTCCACTTGTCTGAGGGGCATGGTGAGCCTCAGGTTAAACTAACAATAGTTACCTCTCTCTCTAATGAGAGAGCAGCCTCATGCTGTAGTAGGAAGGCAGTGACTTTATCTTTTCCATCAAGTATTAGAAGAGTAAAAAGTCATGTACACACATCAACTCCAAGTTCACTTCCAGTCACTCAGCAACCTGACAAAGACATATATACTGCTATTCCTTTCTATTGTTGAACTGAGATATTTGATTTTCAACCTAGTACCTATTTAGGAATACTATCTCGAAAAGGACTGGGGTGATGTAAAGAGCAAGCCCATATTACCTTTTCAATGCAGCCAGTGAATGATTGGCAATAAATCTGGCTCTGACACTGCCACTCAGGTCCTCAGTAAGTACCTACTCATAGTTGTGAGGATCCACTTAAATCATTGCTTCAGCAATGCAAGTATTCTGATAAACCACTGTAGGACTGGACTAGTGTCCCTTTCAGCACTACTATTTGCTGTCATCGCAGCAAAGTCTGATTTTTGCATGACTACAAACAAATAGACCAATGTTATTGTTAGTCTTCATTGCAAGACATATGGAGTGCCGGGAAAAAAAAGTTTTGCAACAATGATATAACATTTTGGTGAGGCCAAACCTGGAGTACTGTATGAGGTGACATACTGAATCATCTCACGATAAGAATTTGTCTTGGTGGTGTGAAGCATCTGATGTTTAATTCCATTCACTAATGTCCTTTAGGGAAGGAAGCTGCCATCCTTACCTGGCCTGGTCTACATGTGACTCCAGACCCATAGCAATGTGGTTGACTCATAACTGCCCTCTGGGCAATCAGGGATGGGCAATAAATGCTGCCTAGCCAGCAACACCCTCATTCCATGAATGAATTTAAAAAAATTGACTGCAAAAAAAACTGAAAACCACAACTACTGGCAAACCTTTTCCCAGGTTATAAATACATAGCACTTCATAAGTCATTCCCTTCAAATCCTAATTGTGCTTCAGTAAGTTTTGATCATATTTTACTCTTTTCCTGTTGTGGTTGGTTGGCTGTACACAGGAAAGCCACACATACTGACCAAGTGCTAAATTTCAACAGCAACCACGCTAACACTCTCAAACGACGTTGCGTGGAAACTCTATTTAAACGGGCAACAACACACTGCACCAACACAGAACTACGCTAAAAAGAAGAAGAGAACCTCTTCCAAATATTCAAGGACAAGGGATACCTGAAAAATTGGGTCAAAAGATGCCTATTACACGAATGACACCAGGAAGATACTGCACGCCCCAACACACTCATCATGCTACCTTACATCAAGAACACATCTGAACCGACCACAAGACTCCAACCACTGGGCATCAGAGTAGCGCACAAACCCACATCAATCCTACGCCAACTGCTAACCTGAGCCAAAGACCCGTTTCGCATTATGGACAGGACCAACATAATATACAATATCCCCTGCAAAGACTGCGACAAACATTACATTGGACAGACAGGAAGAAAATTAGCCACAAGAGTACACGAACATCAACGAGCAACAAAAAGACATAACCAACTCATCCTCCGACACTTTCGCCATCTGCAAAATCATCCTCCGACACTTCCGCCATCTGCAAAAACACCCCGTCCCCGCAATAATAACCAAAAAAGAATCCCCCTCGTCCTCACGTACCACCCCACCAACCTCCGGATCCAACACATCATCCTCCGACACTTCTGCCATCTGCAATCTGCAATCAGACCCCACCACCAAAGATAGTTTTCCCTCCCCACTGCTTTCCGGAGGGACCACTCCCTCCGTGACTCCCTTGTCCGCTCCACACTCCCCTCCAGCCCCACCACACCTGGCACTTTTCCCTGCAACCGCAGGAAGTGCTACACCTGCCCCCACACCTCCTCCCTCACCCCAATACCAGGGCCCAAGAAGACTTTCCATATCAGGCAGATGTTCACCTGCACATCTGCCAATGTGGTATACTGCATCCGCTGTACCCGTTGTGACTTCCTCTACATCGGGGAAACCAAGAGGAGGCTTGGGGACCGCTTTGCAGAACACCTGCGCTCAATTCGCAACAAACAACTGCACCTCCCAGTCGCGAACCATTTCAACTCCCCCTCCCATTCCTCAGACGACATGTCCATCCTGGGCCTCCTGCAATGCCACAGTGATGCCTCCCGAAGGTTGCAGGAACAGCAAATCATATTCAGCCTGGGAACCCTGCAGCCCAATGGTATCAATGTGGATTTCACAAGCTTCAAAATCTCCCCTCCCCCAACCGCATCCCAAAACCAGCCCAGCTCATCTCCGCCTCCCTAACCTGTCCTTCCTCTCACCTATCCCCTCCTCCCACCTCAAGCCCTACCCCCATCTCCTATCTACTAACCTCATCCCGCCCCCTTGACCTGTCCAGGGATCTCCTATCTACTAACCTCATCCCGCCCCCTTGACCTGTCCGTCCTCCCTGGACTGACCTATCTCCTCCCTACCTCCCCACCTACACTCACCTTTACTGGCTCCATCCCCACCTCTTCGACTTGTCTGCCTCCTCTTCACCTATCCTCTCCTCTATCCATCTTCTATCCGCCTCCCACTCTCTCCCTATTTATTTCACAAACCTCTTCCCCTCCCCCATTTCTGATGAAGGGTCTCGGCCTGAAACGGCAAGCTTTCCTGCTCCAATGATGCTGCTTGGCCTGCTGTGTTCATCCAGCCCCAACACCTTGTTATCTCGGATTCTCCAGCATCTGCAGTACCTTCTTTCTCTCATAACCAATACCCACTTATCTCTATCCACATGGGTAAGGAAAACCACCAGTTTGATTGGGACAACACCAGGATGCTGGGACAGGCCAGGCAGAGACAAGCAAGGGAATTCCTAGAGGCCTGGTTCTCCACTAAAAAGGCCATCAACAAACATATAGACCCTATATATATACTCCACTGCGAAGGAAAACCAGAAGTGAGGTAACCTAGCTAAATGGACACCAGAGTTTAAATAACAGGCAGGAAAACATAACACTGTTTCGTTGGAGGCTGCGCTGATGGTGTTACCCAACAGGGTAATGAAACATCTGCGGAACAATGAACCAGCTCGGCGAGCCAACCAACCACAACATCCACAACCCGAGCAACAAATCTGCTCAAAAACCTTTATTCTTTTCCATGGTTCAAGATTGATGGATCATTATTTTGCTGTTCTAGCAATAGAAATCCTCTGACAGCAATATCTGGCTTCATATAGTCAACTTTGTGAGCAGTGTATCTATTCAAGCTCTGCACTAGAATCACGATCCTCCAATTCACGATGCACTTTCAGAACTGTGTATCAGTTGCTTTGTGTGTGTGTCAGCTGATCCAATACTGTTGTTTTCACCCATTATCCTTGATGAGTTTTTGTTTCATAGATTCTGAGGGGGCTTTCTGGCTAGATGCTGGTTGGAGAATCTATAAATGGGTGGCATTGCTAGTCAGGGCTTGTATAGCAGCTACTGAAAGGCAGTTCGAGAATGATATGTCTACAGAGTCAGTTTGGGTTGAGGTCAGGAACAAGAAAGGAGCAGTATCTTTGTTGGGGGTTTTTTACAGACCCCCCCCCCGAATAGTTGCAGAGAAGTGGAGGAGTGGATTGGGTGGCAGATACTGGAAAGGTGCAGAAGTCACAGGGTTGTAGTCATGGGTGACTTCAACTTTCCAAATATTGATTGGAAACATTTTCGTTGTAATAGTTTAGATGGAGCAGATTTTGTCCAACACGTTCAGGAAGGATTCCTAACACAGTATGTAGATAGACCAACACGAGGAGAGGCCACTTTGGATTTGGTGCTTGACAATGAACTGGCGCAAATGTTAGACCTGTTGGTAGGAGAGCATTTTGGCTGTAGTGATCATAACTCTGTTACTTTTACAATAGTCATGGAAAAGGACAGGTACAGAGAGCAGGTTAAGGTTTATAATTGGGGGAAGGGTAATTACAATTCTGTTAGGCAAGAACTGGGTAACATAAAATGGGAACAGATGCTGTCAGGGAAGAGTACTATTGAAATGTGGAGATTGTTTAAGGAATGCATACTGTGGGTGCTCGATATGTTTGTCCCTAGCAGGCAGGGAAGATGCGGTTGAGTGATAGAGCCTTGGTTCTCAAGAGAGGTCGATCAGCTGGTTAAGAGGAAGAAGGATGCTGATGTAAGATTTAGGAAGCAAGGAACAGAAAAGGCTGTAGCGGGATACAGGTTATCCAGGAAGGAGCAGAAGAAAGGGCTTAGGAGAGCTATAAGGGGGCATGAGAAAACCTTGGCAGATTGGATCAAGGAAAACTCCAAAGCTTTTTACACGTACGTGAGGAATAAGAGAATGACCAGAGAAAGGGTAGGACCGATCAAGGATTGTAAAGGGAATTTATGCACGGAGCCTATAGATATAGGAGGGGTCCTTAATGAATACTTTTCTTTGGTATTCACAACTGAGAGGGTTCTAGTTGTAGAGGAGGACAGTGTGAAACAGGCTGGTAGGCTGGAGGAGGTCGATGTTAGTAAGGAAGATGTACTAGGAATTTTGAGGAACTTGAAGATAGATAAGTCCCCCAGGCCTGATGGGATTTATCCAAGGATTCTATGGGAAGCGAGGGAAGAGATTGCAGGGCCTTTGGCGATGATCTTTTAGTCCTCACTGTCCACGGGTATAGTGCTGGAAGATTAGAGAGAGGCAAACGTCATTCCCTTGTTCAAAAAAGGGAATAGGGATAACCCCGGAAATTACAGGTCAGTTAGTCTTGCGTCAGTGGTGGGCAAATTATGGGAAAGGGCTCTGAGAGGTAGGATATATGATCACTTGGAAAGGCGCAGTTTGATTTGTGAGGGGTAGACCATGCCTCACAAACCTTATTGAATTCTTTGAAGAGGTGACCAGACACATAGATGAAGGTAGAGCAGTGGATGTGGTATACATGGATTTAAGTAAGGTGTTTGATAAGGTTCCCCATGGTAGGCTTATGCAGAAGGTAAGGACACATGGGATAGGGGGAAATGTGGCAGATTGGATTCAGAATTGGCTGACCCTTAGAAGACAAAGGGTGGTAGTGGACAGAAAATATTCAACATGGTGCTCAGTTACAAGTGGTGTACCACAAGGATCTGTTCTGGGTCCTCTTCTATTTGTGATTTTTGTAAAAGATTTGGATGAAGGAGTTGAAGGGTGGATTAGAAAGTTCACGGACGATACGAAGGTGGGTCGCGTTGTGGACAGTGCGGCGGGCTGTTCTAGGTTACAAAGGGGCATTGATAGGATGCAGAGCTGGGCTGAGAAGTGGCAGATGGAGTTTAACCCTGAAAAGTGTGAGGTGGTTCTTTTTGGAAGGACAAATTTGAAAGCAGAATACAGGGTTAACGGAAAGATTCTTGGCAGTGTGGAGGAGCAGAGTGATCTTGGGGTTAATGTCCACAGTTCCCTGAAAGCTGCCACCCAGGTGGATAGAGTTGTTAAGAAAGCGTATGGTGTGTTAGCTTTCATTAATAGAGGGATCGAGTTCAAGAGCCATGAAATTATGCTCCAGCTGTACAAAAGCCTGGTTCGGCCATATCTCGAGTATTGTGTCCAGTTCTGGTCGCCTCATTACAGGAAAGTGGTGGAAGCGTTGGAAAAGGTGCAGAGGAGATTTACCAGGATGTTGCCTGGAATGGAGGGAAGGTCTTACGAGGAAAGGTTGAGAGAGCTAGGGCTTTTCTCTTTAGAATGACAAAGGATGAGATGTGACTTGATAGAGGTGTACAAAATGATCAGAGGTATAGATAGAGTCGACATGCAGAGACTATTTCCTCAGGTGGAGGTAGCTATTACGAGGCGGCATAGTTTTAAAGTGAGTGGAGGTAGATATAGCGGAGACTTCAGAGGTAGGTTCTTTACTCAGAGACTGGTCGGGGCGTGGAATGCGTTGCTGGAGATAGTAGTGGAGTCGACCTCATTAGGGGCATTTAAGCAGCTATTAGATAGGCATCTGGATGATAGTATAAGGTAGGAGTGGAGGTTAGATAGACCTTAGGATTAGGGTAAAAGTTCAGCACAACAAGGTGAGCTGGAAGGCCTGTACTGTGCTGTACTGTTCTATGTTCTATGTCATGTTATCATAAAAGGAAATTGACTGGGGCCAAGAAAAGGGAAATCCATTAGTAATAGGGAATAGCCTAGGAAAGGTAATATTTACTGTTCTTTGCAGCAGAAAGTCCTGAAGACTGTGTTGGCTATGTTGTATCAAGGTTGAGGAAAACTCTTTTGGGCTGGAGAGGAATTTGGAATGGGAGGGGAATGAACTAATTGTCATCTCTGTAGGTACTATAACATGGGCCAGACCACAACCAAGGTCTTGCTGAGGGATTACAAGCAGTGCGGGGCTAAATTAAAAAGCAGAACCACAAAAGTAATAGAATCCCTACAGTGCAGAAAGAGGCCATTTGGCCCATCAAGTCTGCACCAACCCTCCAAAGAGTTTCCCACCCAGAACCCATCCTATCCCCGTGACCCCACATGGCTAGCCCACCTAATCTGCGCATCCCTCAACACTACAGAGCAATTTACAAAGGCCAGTCCACCTAACCTGCGCATCTTTGGATTGTGGAAGTAACCCTGGAGCACCCAGCGGAAACCCACGCAGACATGGGGAGAATGAGCAAACTCCACACAGACAGTTGCCCAAGGCTGGAATTGAATTTCTGTCCCTGGCACTGAGAGACAGCAGTGAGCCACTGTACCACCCCGCTAATAATTTCTGGCTTGCTACCTGAGCTAAGTGCAAATTGGTTTAGGTACATAAGTGGCTGAAAGATTAGTATATGAGAAATAGGTTCTGATTCATTGGGCACTAGGAAAAGAAAGAGCTGTTCTGAGCAAGGATTAGATTCCTTACAGTGTGGTAGCAGGTTATTTGGCCCATCAAGTCCGCAAAAACCCTTCAGTGAGCATCCCAGCCACACCCAACCCTGTGATTTTGCATTTCCCATGGCTAACCCACCTAGGCTGGACACTTTAGGCAACTTAGCATGGTGAATCCACCTAACTTCCACATCTTTGGACTGTGGGAGGAAACCAACGCAAACACAGGGAAAACATACAAACTCGACTCAGACAGTGGCTCGAGGCTGGAATCAAGCCCAGGTCCCTGCAGCTGAGGTATCATTTCCAACCACTGAGCCACCATGCTGTTCTGTTGGAATGGTCATCATTTGAACTATACTGGGACCACTGCCCTGATGAATCAATGTTGGGTTTTAGATAGGGCTTTAATTGAATTATTGGGGAGGGTTCAATTGCAGAGATGCTTAACAAGTCAAAAAGAAATGAGAGAGCAGAGGTGCAGGGGAGTGAAGACGTCAACGATAAACATGACACAAAGTAGCAGAAAATATAAATAGAATATAGCAGCAGAACTAAGACTGGCGTAACTAATAGCGGTTAAAAACCAAAGCTTAAGGCTGTTTGAATGCACACAGCATTTGATAAAAGACAGATGAGTTTGTTGCCACAAATAGAAATAAATGAATATGATTTGATAGCTAATACAGAGACATGGTTTCAGAATAGCCAAGGCTAGGAGCTCAATATTCAATGTTCCTGCAGAATACACCAAAATGAAAAAGGAACGGGGTAGCTTTGTTACTAAAGGAAAATGTCAGTGCGATGAAGAGGAGTTATAAAGGTGCAATAAATCATGATTTGGAATGAGTTTGGTTAGAAATATGAACAGCAAAGGAAAGAAATTGTGTGTGGGGATCATCTATAGGCCTGTGAAGAGTTGCTTCATTGCAGGGCAAAGTATAAACGTATGAATAATGAAAGTGGCTAAGATGGGCAGTATAGTTGTCAGATGATTTTAATCCACACGTAATAGAGTCATGGAGTTATACAACACGGAAAAAACCCTTTGGTTCAACTTGTCCGGGCAGACCAGATGATCTAAATGATCTAATCCTATTTTCCAGCATTTGGTGCGTATCTCTCTAAACCCTTCTTATTCATGTATCCATTAAGATGACTTTTAAATATTGTAATTGTACCTGCCTCCTCCACCACCTGTGGCAGCTCGTTCAGTGCTGTCTACATGAAAAAGTTGGTCCTCTTAAATCTTTCCTGTCTCATCTATGCCCTCTAGTTTTGAACTCTTCTACCATAGGAAAAAGACCTTTAGATTGGACAAATCAGTTTGGCGAGGGTAACACAGAAGACAAATTTGTGCAGTGCATCAGGAATTGTTTCTTACAGAAATATGTATCCTGGAATAGGCTATTTTAGATCCAGTAATGTGTGATGAGGCATGAACAATAAGAGTTCTCATAGATAAGGATCTTCGAGGGCAGTGGTCTCCAACTATTTTAAGCAAAAGATCACTTTCTGAATTTAAGGGCAACCCAAGATCTGTCCCAAAGAAAGTATAGAATGAATAGTTTGTTTTAGTGCAATATACATCTAAAAGTACATAATTTTATTCATCTTATCTTTTACTCATCAAATTTCAGTGTTATTGCATATTATCTGCAAGTCTCTGAGGGGTGTGTGTTACTTGAACTTGATTTTTATTTCTTTTGGGAGAAAGCTGCCTCAGAGGGGTAAGCCTTTACTTTAAAAGCATACGATGATAGGAATAAGTAGTTTTCTCTGTATGAGTTCCAACAAATTACTGTCCCTTTATCTGACTTTCAGCTCAATATCATGTTGCATAAAAATATATCTCCATATCAACTCCACTGCTTTGAAAATCCAATACCTGATGGAATTTGGTAGCCACACCACTGATGTCTACTTGAAGAAATGGATTTGAGACAAACTTGACAATTTGTTCAAACTTATTTATTTATTTATTCAAACTTATTCAAAAGTAATTTCTGAAATTACTTGTAGAATTCCTCTGCTAACTTTCTCTGGTTGGCTTTGAAATCTTCTGTGTGGAGCCATTTTTCTTTGTTTTTGATCTTTTTTCAGTAATTTTCTCCAGCGTTGGGAACTTGTACAACATTTATTTTTTCAATTAGGAAGACCATGGATCCAGCTTCACTTTGAAAGCATTCATCCCACTCATCATATGTGCTAAGACTGTGTCTTGTCCCTGCAGTTCACAGCTCAGCTGATTCAAATTTGACGTTATGTCCAAAGTCAAGCAACCATGCACCGTCTGACAGCTCACTGCACACTTCATTCCTTGATTTTTAAAAAAAAGGTGACAAGTTCAGGCATCAGATCTAAAAGACCCTGCAAAGACCTTCCCCTGACTTAACTACCTCACATTAGCATGGAGGATTAGTTCAGTATAGGTGGCATTGAGTATGTTGAGAAACGTATTAAACAAACAGTGCTGTAGGGCTTTCGCTCAGATCGAGTTTACAATCTTAACTTTCATTACATGCAAAAAGCCCGTAAGTTTACTTATGAATCTTGCTGGTGGCTTATACAATGGTAATTGACAAAAGAGGGAAAATCAGGATAATTTATGCAAAATGCAACAAAGCCCACATTTGTGCCAAGCATGGCTGAGTGCACAGTCAATTGTAATGGAAACCAATGTATTAAATGGAATGTTTTTCTCATGTGGGTATGTTTTGAATTTGTTTTAGATATCCTCACTCCTTTTCTCATTTTAGGGTGCAAAAGGGTGAGAAGATTCTCTTTTAGTTATTGTGTCCTTAAAAACCATGCACACAGAAACAGTCAGTCGGATTGTATTGGTCAGTCGATGGATTCAAATGTTCATGTTCCTTCAGGTACTGCTCTTGTTACTAAGATAAGTCTTAATGTTTACATTTTAAGTAAATTACTTTGAAGTGACCAAAACTACAGTTGCTTAATTTGTTGATAGCATAAAGATAAATTGGAAAGGAGTTTGTGAAGAGTACAGAAGGATTTAGGTAAACTGTTTAGAGTAGGTTAAATGATTTGACATAGATCTAGCAAAGGGAGTATATTATAGGAAAATTTGAAATTGTCAATTTTTGAAGAAAAATTTAAAAAGGCACATTGTCTGTCTAAGTTAAAACTGTTAACAAATTTGAGCTATAATTTCAAATTTGAAACTGATATAGCTCCAGGAAATAGAAGTCTGGGGAGGATTGTACCCAATTCATCTTTCTCAATCCAAAGTGTCTTTTAATTATTTGATGACCAGCAAAGTAGTTTGAGAGATTAGGAAGAGTTCCTAGGTGAAAGAGTAAGGAACGTGAAAATAATCTGAGATTCTCCAGGTAGGTGTACAAAATAGCAAAATAGACTCAGGTGCTTTTAGCTAGAAAAGTTCAGCAGATTTTCAAATTATTATTGAACTTTTGCAGTTGTATAAAGTGTTTTAAATTGCCAAAAATCCATTGACGTTCCCAGGACATAGCCACCAGATTATAATACCATGGAGTCTCCACCCTCGTTCTGGGAGGCTGTACCATTTGAGATGCTACATCATAGAATCATAGATCATAGAATCCCTAGTGTTGAAACAGGCCCTTTGGCCCAACATGTCCACACCAACCCACAGAGTATCCCACCCAGACCCATCCATCTATAACTCACCTAATTGACACATCCCTGAACACTATGGGCAATTTAGCATGGTCAATCCACCTAACCTGCACATCTTTGGACTGTGGGACCACGCAGACACAGGGAGAATGTGCAAACCCCACACAGACAGTTGCCTGAGGGTGAATCAAACCCAGGTCCCTGGTGCTGTGAAGCAGCAGTGCTAACCACTGAGCCACCGTGCCGCCCCAATCTGTATAGGCCTAACATCATATCTTGCACTTTCAGATAACACAGCAGTCCTTCTAGATGATTGGATTAAAAATTATCTTCAGATTTAATAAATTAACCTGAAATAAATGCTCTCTTTTCTGTATGATTCTAACATTCATGGCAAAGCACAACGTCCATAAGCCAATATTATGTAGAAGCAGAAGTAGGCCATTCAACCCATCGTGTCTGCTTTGCCATCAGTGAGATTGTGTCTGATCTGATAATCCTTAATTCCACTTTCCTGCCTGTTGCCCATAGCCCTTGATTCCCATACTGATTAAAAATCTTTTTATCTTGTCTTGAATAGTCATAGTTACCCAGACCCAGCAGTCGTATTCTATAAAGAACTTTACAGATTCCCCAACCTCTGAGAGAATAATTTCCTTGACATCTCTATCTTAAAAGGGTGAAACTTTATTCTGAGATTACGCCTTCTGGCCCTAGCCACCCCTCAAGGGGAAACAACCCTTTTCCATATACCCTGTCAAGTTCGCTCAGAATCTTGTATGTTTCAGTAAGGTCACCTCTCATTCTTCTGAATTCAACCTGTCTTCATAAGACAGTCCCTTCAGATCTGGTATTAGCCTCGTGAACCTTCTTGGACTGCCTCCAATACAAACATATCTTTCCTTAGGTAAGTGGCCCAAAACTATTTTCCTGATTTATGGACGAGGACTCCTAAATCGCTCTGTTCTGTAACTTTCTACAGTCTTTCTTCATTTAAATAATCAGCAGCTCTTCGCTTCTTTCTGCCACAGTACATCACTTAACGTTATGTTTCATCTGCCAAGTATTGTCCACTTGCTTAACCAATTTATAACATTCATTATGTCATGCCTTTAGCACAAAGCTAACCGATGTGTGTGTTCCCCAAGTTGTGATGAAAGGTTATTGAGCTGATGATGCATGAGCTGCTGACTGTTACAGTTCCTTCAATGTTATAAATGTGAAGTCTGGCAATGTGTGAGAGTGTGTGTCACTGTGGTTTCATTACAGCTAACCGCAATGAAGTGAGAGACATTAATTGCACATAGAGCATCTGATGGAGGTTTCTGGCTCTCAATCTCCTGTGTGACTGTCTTCTGCAGTGGCAACTTCACAATGTTAACTTGGACTCAAAGAAGCATGAAGCGCTAGATTGAGAGTGATGCATTCCTTAGAAGAGTACAGGACATCATTCATCTTTTAGCAGCACTGAAACAAGGTTCTTATGAGCCATTTACAGGTGCTGACCTCTAGCCACGTCCAACCAGGCTGCCTTTCAGCCTGGATGGCCTCTTGTTGTCGTCCATTTCCTGCACGAGCTTCATTGGGAACCTATACTTTAAGACCAAGGAGCAGAAGTAGGCCATCCAACCTATTGAGCCTTTTCCATCATTCAATGAGATCATGGCTGATCTGATAATCCTGAACTCCACTTTCCTGCCTATTCCCCATAACCCTTGATTTGCTTACTGAATAAAATGACACAGACTACACCCTCTGCTGTAAAGAAACTCTAGAAAGGTATCACTACTGAAGCATGGTGTTGCTTTTTCCTCGGTCTGTTGCATCTCCAGAAGTAGATGTGATCAATGAGCAGAGATTGATTGATTTGCAAAGTGCTTTCCGTGTCCCTTTAACTAGATGTAGATGTTGTACCCCAGCAGGATCTATGGGCTTTAAAGTTTCCTGGCATATAAAATTTGTTGTTTTATCCATGCATGAATACATGTACAGCTGAGAATGTAATCATGTGTGGAAAAATCACTAGAGATAACAAGGTGTCGAGCTGAATGAACACAGCAGGCCAGGCAGCATCGGAGGAGCAGGACAGCTGACGTTTCAGATCTGGACCCTTCTTTCTTCTTTCACACCTTGTTATCTCAGACTCCAGCATCGGCAGTTCCTACTGACTCTCAGTGGAAAGCTCACTTCTCCCCAAGCAGAAATCTCTCGTGCTTTAATGCCCTGTTTCATACTTGGCCTCAAAAAAAGTAAAATTCTGTTCACTGACTTCGCAAATTTGTACAAAATTGGCGATTTATAGCTCTCCTCATTTTTACTCCTTTTAAAGTCCAAATTTATGCCTTGCTGGTTGTAATGTGAATTAATTCCAAATTTGCATAGCTGTCTTGGCAGACACTATTTGTCACTTGGGGTAAATCACCAAAATGCTTGCAAACTCAGCTATAGTTTCCAGAATGGCTGACCCAACAAGAGAAAGGAGGTGGAGAGGGGTACCAGATGGAGTCCCTAATTTGAGAACTCCTAAACCCTGCTTCTAGTGTCATGATCCAGCATAGCATTGACACAGCTATGCTTAGTCTCACTAATTGTCTTACCAAATCCAGTAAGTCTGCGACTTTTCCACTGGCCCTGTGAACATTAGTGTTGGCTATGGGATTCTGTGGCAAATACATTCCTCAGGTAATTGTTGGATTAGTGCCCATATAAATTTCTAATCCGAAGTAAATGAATGACAAAGCATTATAGTGGTACAGAATATCACACTGATGGAGATAGAGAAATGTTTTGTATATAACAATAGAAAACAGTATTCAAAAATATAATTTAAGGAGATGGTGGCATAATGGTAACGTCACTAAGTGAATAATCCAGAGTCCCGGGCTAATGTTCTGGAGGCTGTGGGTTCGAATCCCATCAGGGCAAATAGTGCAATCAGAATTCAATAAAAATCTGAGGGGAAAAAAATATAGCCTAATGGTGACCACTGTCAATGTGCTGAGTTACGAGTGGTGTACCACAAGGATCTGTCCTTGATCCTCTTCTATTTGTGATTTTTGTAAATTATTTGGACGAACGAATGGAATGTTGGATTAGCAAGTTCGTGGACGATACAAAGGTGGATCGCATTGTGGACAGTGCGGAGGGCTGTTCTAGGTTACAAAGGGACATTGATAGGATGCAGAGCTGGGCTGAGAAGTGGCAGATGGAGTTTAACCCTGAAAAGTGTGAGGTGATTCTTTTTGGAAGGACAAATTTGAAAGCGGAATATAGGGTTAACGGAAAGGTTCTTGGCAGTGTGGAGGAGCAGAGTGATCTTGGGTTCATGTTCACAGTTCCCTGAAAGCTGCCACCCAGGTGGATAGAGTTGTTAAGAAGGCGTATGGTGTGTTAGCTTTCATTATTAGAGGGAATAAGTTCAAGAGCCGTGAAGTTATGCTCCAGCTGTACAAAAGCCTGATTTGGCCACATCTGGAGTATTGTGTCCAGTTCTGGTCACCTCATTACAGGCAAGATGTGGAGGCGTTGGAAAAGGTGCAGAGGAGATTTACCAGGATGTTGCCTGGAATGGAGGGAAGGTCTTACGAGGAAAGGTTGAGAGAGCTAGGGCTTTTCTCTTTAGAACGATGAAGGATGAGGTGTGACTTGATAGAGGTGTACAAAATGATCAGAGGTATAGGTAGAGTAGACAGCCAGAGACTTTTTCCTAGGGTGGAGGTAGCTATTATGCGGCGGCATAGTTTTAAAGTGAGTGGAAGTAGATACGAGGGAGACATCGGAGGTAGGTTCTTTACTCGGAGAGTGGTAGGGGCGTGGAGTGCATTGCTGGAGAGTGTAGTGGAGTCGACCTCATTAGGGGCATTTAAGCAGCTATTAGATAGGCATATGGATGATAGTATAAAGCAGGGGTGGAGTTTAGATAGACCTTTAGGATTAGGGTAAAAGTTTGTTACAACATCATGGGCCGTAGGGCCTGTACTGTGCTGTACTGTTCTATGTTCTATAATAATTGTTTGTTACTTCAGTTGGTTTATTTTATGTATGCTTTATAACAAATAAAGGTTTTATAATTTGCTGCTTCATCGAGTAAACTTGTGAAATTTACTGGAACAATATGCATAGCTGACATTCAGTCTAGAAATGTCCATAGTTGCAAGATGTTTGTGCAAGGTTATTTGATATGCATTCGGGAAATAATTGTGTCGGGAAATTGGAGAAGGAAGTTGTTTCAGCATAAATTCTAGGACTTTAGAGCAATATTTGTCCATTTCCATTTTCAATTTTCACAAATGTCCAATTGGTTTGTGTTTTTGAAGAGAAGATCCAGCATAACTGAAGAGAAATGAAAATACTGATCAAAGCCAATTTAACAACAAAGTTGTAGTTATTATGCGTTTTGAGATGTAAGCCTTAATTTAGTTAGTAGTGGCTCTTTCACCCCTTGATTTGTGAGTTATAGATTCAAGATCCACTCCAAGACTTGGATGCATTATCCAAGTTGACAGGAAATCAAAGAATCATGGCATGATACAACACAGAAGGAGGTAGTTTAGCCCATCACCTCTGTGTTGATGTTTGAAACAAGTATCCAATTAATCCTAATTCCCTACTTCTTCCTTATAAGATCAAATATAGATCCAAATTACACCCTGGAAGTTACTACTGAATCGGCTTTATGTGGCGCAATCCAGATGATAACAACTTGGTTTTGTAAAAATAAATCTCTTCAGCTCCCACTAAATGGAGGTTTTGACAATTATCTTAAATTTTATCCATCTGGTTATCGACCCTTCTACCACCAGAAACAATTCTCTCTATCAAACCTCCTCATAAACAAGAACTTCTTTTGATAAATGTGCATTCTAAGGATAACAGTCTATTCCATCAATGCAACCAAAAGTCATTTGTCCCTGGCAATATTATGATAAATCTATTCTACTCAGCAGGTCAGTCAATTTCTGCAGAAAGAGGTTAACAATTAAAACTTTTCTTGCTGTCAGCCAGCTGGCCTGCTGAGATTTTCTAGACTTTCTTCTATTTTATGAATTTTCACCATCTGCAATATTTTGACAGTGTTTTGTTTACTGCTTCTGTCAATGTTCCCAATAAAAATAAATCAGTGAGCCAGCCCCTTGTTTTTTAGGAGCTGGACAGCTTCAATGCCCAGACAATCAATTATTTTACAAACTAATTGGCCTTCTGCAGAAGGTAACTGACTTGCTGTTTCTACGTATATGTTTGGTTTTTCATGTTTACTGAAGCCATCATTCTTGGTCCGTGATCCAAACTCTATTTCTGGCTCCTAACTCCATCCCTTGGGCAGCAAGTCAGAAAACAAATCAGTCTGTTCACATCCTTATTGCTGGACTTACTTTCTCTGATTCAAAGGGGAGTCAGCTAAGAAAATAGCCACCAGGCAGCATAATTTGACAGTCTACCATTGTATGCTGCGCTAGCAGTGATGTGGGGAGCAGAACAGACGACACCTGTCAACTCTTCAATCAAGCAGTTTAAAGCTTCAAGAAAAGACCCAAGTTAGGCACTAATACAACATTTTGAGAGGCAGCCTAGAATTGGGAGCCCTCAACAATCATCTGACACCCTAAAAGCCTGTTTATCAGCTACCTGATCATGAATGTGATGGGTAACTCTCCACTTGTCTGAACACTTGAAGTGATCAACAGCCCCAGGACAAAACAGCTGCATCCCATTCCATCACCTTAAAATATTAATAACCTTCGGTGTACAATTGCAGCAGTGTAAACCATATAAAAGATGCAATGCAGCAACATGCCATCTTCCTCCAAAAGCATTTTCCAAATTCATAGCTTCTACCATCCAGAAGGATAATGGCAACAAAAGCATGGGAACATCATCAGAAAACTCCACATCATCCTGACTTGGAACTGTATCATTTTTCTTTCAGTGTCACTGGTTTAAGACCCTGGAACTCCCTCTTTAACAGCACTGAAGGTGTATCTATATCAGACAGGCTGTAGTGATTCAAGACAGTAGCTCACCATCACCTTCTCTGGAGACATTACGGTTGGGCTAATTGACACACACACACATCTCATGAAAAAGCTTTTAAAAATGCTCCTGTGAAGTGCGTCGGGATATTATACTAAATTAAAAGTGGATGTTTGTGATATAAACTAATAATAAACTATTGCTGGAGCTGTAATATCCTTTATGACTAATCGTGAAATGCTGCACTTATAATGCAAGGAAAATTCCACAGTAACCTCTGCGAAACAAGATACATGGTCAATGCTACAAAAGACAGCTACCATTTCTGGACTAACAGCTAGGCAAGGAACACATGGCAAGTGCTATGTACTCCAGATTTCAAAGTTGCAATCTTTTTTGCAGAATACGCAAAAAGTCCTATCATACAATGAGTTATGTTGCATTCAAAAATATTGTTCCGCCTCTTTCTGCTCCCTAATCCTATCCGATGTTGTTATGGGGTATTAAAAATCTGCTGAATCCATGATAGTTTTCCATGAAGCGGCATTTCCCACACAGAGTATGCAGCAAAGTACAGAGTAATGGAGGTAGGAACTGAAGCAGTGGTGGAGGGTGAATCAAAGAAGGCGGACTTTAGGAGCTATGAGTAGCAGTGAAAGAGAGAAGGGAAAATTGGAAGAAATGAAATTAAACATTTAATATTCTTTGAAATTATTTTAAGTCAGCATTAACAATTATGTTTGGCAACAATTAGTGGAAATAAATGTTAAGATGCAAACAAAAATCCCTGTAAAATTTGCCACAGTTGCTTGCAGAATCCCTCTAGTGATATCCATACAGCTCTCTAACCAACAATGGCCAGAAAATTTAACAGGAGCAGCATCTGCTTATCTTACCAGTGAGGCTGCTGCTACCACTGGATGCTTTGTGTTATTTATAGCATAAGGTTGTTACTGAAAATCAGGGCCACTATTGAATGCAGCACTCTTAATAAAGAGGCCATGAATTTAACAGCTCCTATATCCAGCCAGAAAATCCAAGTAAAATAAAATGAACAGGAGTATTATTTGTGAATGTTTATGAATGAATGATTAAAAGTGGGTCCAGCACTTCACTAAAATAATTTCCTGAAATATAAATTATATAGCACTTTTGTTTGGAAAAGAAATCAATCGTATTCATGCATAATGTTGAATAATGTTAATGTTAATGAATCTTGAAGGAAAAAGTGTCATTGCCATCTTCTTGGTTGTGCTACAGGAGCAGAACTTAATTGCTTGGCATGAGCAGGATGTGCAATACAGCCTGGGGAAGTATTCAAATAAATTAAGTCGCAAAATTTGGAGCAGAGCCTGAAAATTTTGATTTATGAATGGAGTATTGAGGTAATTATGCAATTGTGAAGGATCATTCTACGCTATCAGAACGTGTGTGTTCACTTTTTTCCATTAAGCTGTAATGCAAATGGACAAAATTGATTGCAAGGCTTTGCAGATATGTACTCACCTTTTGCTTTTTCACATGCATCAGCCACAGGTCCTACTTTCAACCACCAGAGAGTTATGTATTAGATTGTTTGGAAGTTATCATTAAACCATTGTCAAAACAGGATAAAAAGTCTACAACTATCACGAGGTATGTAAAATAAATTAGTAAATATCCTCTTCCTGTGTCCACAGGAACTGCCTCGACTGCTGGGTGTTTCCAGTTTTTTTGTTTTTGTATGAAGTAATTGTTTAACTAAATATATAAAGATTTCTTGTAGTTAGTGAAATCTCGAATATGAATTTCTTTTGTTTCACAATGTTTTTACTTCATAGCGATATTACTTCTTGGCATTTTGTGGTATTTTCATATGGTACAAGGCAAGGATTGTTGATTTAGTACTTTTGCTGTCATTCCTCCTTTGCCTTTGTTTTGTCTTGGGCCAATCTAATGATTAGTTGTAGAGGATGTACCACTGTGGAGTACCAATAGAAGAGGCACTATCATGGCAAACACAAAGATTTATTGCATGATAGCTCAAGTGCAATAACCTTGGCCAGGAATAATTTCAAGGGTCTTTAAAGGGGAAAGGACAAACTGTTTATTTCTTAAAATTTGTTCAAGGGATGTGGGTGTCACTGGCTGGGTCAGCATTTATTGCCCATCCTTGTTGCTCATGAGAAGGTGACAGTAAGATGTCTTTTTGAACCACTGCAATCCATTTGGTGTAGATCAACCTACAATGCCACGAGGGAAGGAATTCCAGAATTTTGACCCAGCGGTACTGAAGTAACAGCAATGTATTTCCAAGTCAGGATGGTGAGTGAATCAGGTGATGGTGTTCTCATGTATCTAATGTCCTAGTCTTTCTGTGTAACAGTAGTAATGGATTTGGGCTCTACTAAAGAGCCTTGGTGATTTTCATGTAGTCTGTCATATAGATGGTGCACACTGCTGCTGGCTAGCATTGGTGTTGGTGAGTATTTTCTTATGGATGTGATACCAGACAAGTGACTGCACTGTCTTGGATGCTGTTAAGCTTCTTGAAAGTAGGGGGTAAATGGGTGTTCTTCTGGTTGGCAGTCAGTAGCTAGTGGTGTGCCTCAGGGATCAGTGTTGGGACCATAATTGTTTACAATTTACACAGATAATTTGGAGTTGGGGACTAAGTGTGGTATGTCAAAATTTGCAGATGACACTAAGATGAGCGATAGAGCAAAGTGTGCATTGAAAGTCTGCAGAGGGATATAGATAGTCTAAGTGAGTGGCCCAAGGTCTAGCAGATGGAGTACAGTGTTGATAAGTGTGAGGTTTTGGTAGGAATAACAGCAAAATGGACTATGTTTTAAATGGTGAAAAATTGCAGCACGCTGCCGTGCAGAGAGACTTGGGTGTCCTTGTGCACAAATTGCTAAAAGTAGGATTGGAGGTGTAGCAGGTAATTAAAAAGGCAAACGGAATTTTGTCTACCATTGCTAGAGGGATGGAGTTTAAAAACAGGGAGGCTATGCTGCAGCTGTATAGGGTCCTGGTGAGGCCACACCTGGAGTACTGTGAGCAGTTTTGGTCTCCTTACTTGAGAAGGGATATACTAGCACTGGAGCGGGTGCAGAGGAGATTCACTGGGTTGATTCCAGAGTTGAGAGGGTTGGATTATGAGGAGAGACTGGGTAGACTGGGATTATACTCATTGGAATTCAGAAGAATGAGGGGAGATCTTATAGAAACATATAAGATTATGAAGGGAGTAGATAAGGTGGAGGCAGGGAGGTTGATTCCGCTAGCAGGTGAAACTAGCGTTAGAGGGCATTGCCTCAAAATAAAGGGAAGCAGATGTAGGACTGAGGTCAGGAGGAACTTCTTCACCCAAAGGGTTGTGAATCTGTGGAATTCCCTGCCCAAGCTACCTCGCTGAATGTTTTTAAGACAAAGGCCAGATAAATTTTTGAACAGTAAAGGAATTAAGGGTGATGGTGAGTGGGCGGGTAAGTGGAGCTGAGTCTCAAAAAGATCAGTTGTGATCTTATTAAATGGCGGGGCAGGCTTGAGGGGCCAGATGGCCTACTCCTGCTCCTAGTTCTTATGTTCTTATGTTGCTGGAATTGTGTCCAGGCAAGTGGAAGTATTTCATCACACTTCTGATTTATGCCATGCAAATGGTGGACAGGCACACTGCAGGATTCCTAGCCCCTAACAGGATTTTGTAGCCACAGTATTTATATGATTAGTCCAGTTCAGTTTGTGGTCAATGATAAACCCCAGGATGTTTTTAGTGGGGGTAATAATACCTTTGAATGTCAAGGGGAGATGATTAGGATTCCGTTTATTGAAGATGGCCTTGTAAGGCACAAATGTTACTTGCCACTTGTTCACCCAAAATTATCAGGCACAGATTCCAGATCTCTTAGGCACTAGATCTTTAAAGTATAACACAGTGTGGAGCTGGAGGAACACGGCAGGCCAGGCAGCATCAGAGGAGCGGGACCCGAAACTTCACTGTTCCTCTGATGCTGCCTGGCCTGCTGTGTTCCTCCAGCTCCACACTGTGTTATCTCTGACTCCAGCATCGGCAGTTTTTACTATCTCTGAGATCGTTAAGGTTGTTGTGTAATATCACAGCATGTGATATTGCAGAACAAAGATATCCACCTCACCTTCCATCACTCTCTCTATGTCGTGGAGTCAGTACAATCAATGTTATGTCTGCGAGATGTTCAGTAACATCAGTAAGCATAGAACCCAGACTGCATGTGTAAGAGTGTGAAACCATAGACTCGCAAATAATTCAGATTTTAAATAAACTTCAAGATTGTTGACTCAACAGAACACGACTATCTTTATTTTATGAGGACTAACATATTTGGCAAACAGAGTACTGTGTGTGAAAGTATGAATTTGTCCATTTTGGCAAAAGGAATAAAAAAAAGCAGCATATTACTTGAACGGTGAGAGGTTGCAGGGCTCTGAGATGCAGAGAGATCTGGGTGTCCCAATACATGAATCACAGAAGGTTAGTATGCAGGTACAGCAAGTAATCAGGAAAGCTAGTAGAATGTTATAATGAAACAAAGAACTGCAGATGCTGGAAATCTGAAACAAAAACAGAAATTGTTGGAGAACTCAGCAGGTCTGGCATCATCTGTGGTAAAAGAAATAGAGTTAATGTTTCAAACCCAGTGACCCTTCTTCAGAACTCCAGTTCTGAACTAGACTAATACCTAGAATGAGCAGATTGCCTTATGAGGAAAAAGACTATACACTATGAATATTAATCACTTCAGATCTATTATATGTACTATATTCATCAGAGGTATTAACCAGAGAAAATATATTTATCATGTTATGAGTAATAACTAATAACAAAATTAGGACTATTGCACTTAAGCATCAAGAATCTATGAGATAAGGAACACGGATAACAGGATTGCACACTTCAAATTGAAATGAGAATATAATGGTAAGGTTTTAATTATAGTTGATGGGGAGAGAGAACCTAGTTTGCAGGAATGTTAGTCACTAAAAAAAAGTTGTGGCAAGTAAATTGTATCTGGAGGTATAAAATAGCAAAACAGAGTGATAATGATCAACTTCAGAAGATTTTAAGCTACAGTTTGGGTATGGCGGTAAGTTTTGGGCATTCCAGCACAGAATGATATAAAGATGATGTAAAGCGATCCAGCATAATGTCTTAAATGTATAGTGAGAAAGCAGCAAAAAAGCATAGGTTTAGGAAGTTCATATCAGGTAAACATTGCAGCAACTTAATGGCTCATGCTTACACTTGTAACTTATTATGATTTTGTAGAACTGAAGTAGAGCAAATTGGATGAGTGTAGATTTAGTCTTCTGTTTTATCACTCCTTTGATGAAATCACTTCTTGAGATCATCTCAGATTAAGTGCTTCCTATGAACAAAGTCACCTGTCACAGGGCTGCTGTCCTATTAGAGGGAAACAACTGGTTGAGGTTTAGCCTGAGGGTTACTGCACCTCAAGCGAGGGGAGAAGTTGAGAAGAAGAGCCCTTTGAGGTAACCTTATGTACAAAACAATCTCAGAAGCAAAGGACAATTTTTTTTCCAAGAAAAATGCAAATAATTGGAATAAGTCAGAATTCTTCATTTGCAGGGATCTGAAAGGAACCCTTCATTTTTGAAGAAAATGTGCCTATACGCAAAATTGTCAAAATCTAGAGTGCAGGTGTAAAAAGTACACACAACGAAAACTAATCAATCTTACGTTAGCCTTTATCTTAAGGCATCACAATAATGAAGAAGTAAAGTTTAGGCTCCACAGAACTAGATAAATCTGCAGAACTATTTTTTGGATGCTAGGATACTAAGAAAGATATATTGGCTTTGGTAGTGGGTCAAGTTTTCACCAGAATAATACCAGGGACCAGCTGGATAGCTGTTTCAGTAGTTGCTATGGACTGGATTGGTTGAAAGGCTTCCTTCTGTACTGTAAAATTCTATGATGTATGGTTTAAAAGGTTAACACAAGAGGACAAGTTGAACAAAATCGTTTTCTGTTTCTTCAAGTTTAGAAGATTCTAGAATGATCTAATTATGGTTTTAACAATAATTAAGTAGTTTCATACGGTCGGTACATAGTAAAAAGTCGGAATACGGCATTGAGGTTGAAGTTCAGCAGTTATCATGTTGAATAGTGGAGCAGGCATGAAGGATTGCATGGCCTACTTGTGTTCACAGTTTCTATGTTTCTACTTCTTCTGGTAGTGTAATCCAAAACAAGTAGAAATATTGTTAATAGAACTAGGCCATTAGTGATGAAATCAGGAAGTACATTTTAACACAAAAGGTGATGGGAATCTGAAACTCTTCCACATAATAATGTTGGGGAAGTTGAAATTTTCATGAGTAACATTGCTGTATTTTTGCTATGGAAAGACATCAAGGGACATGGATTAAAGTTGAATAAATTAAGTTGAGGAGCAACTTCAGTCTGATTGACTGAATGACATGTTCAAGAAATAGAATGGTCTATTTCTTTTTCCATGGATGCTAAATGCACACTGCTTTCAAGATCAAGTGTACAAATCAGGGAACTATCACACAACTTGATTGCTATTTTCAGAGATGTGTGGTGGATTGTTTGTGGTTTATATAAATGATTCAGACTTGGATGTAGCAGGGTTGATCAGTAAGTCCACAGATGGTAAAGTGGTAGGGTTGTAAATAGTGAGAAGGATAGCATTAGATTACAGCGGGTATAGAGGGCCTGGTCAGATGGGTTGATCACCTGTGTCCTGTCATCAAGTGGCCTAATGAGATTTAGGTTTTGAAGTAGTTTGGGTTTTGCAGTGCAGAAGGAGGCGATTTAGCCCATTGAGTCCTTGCCAGCTCATTATAGAGCAGTCCAGTCAGTGCCATTCCCTTGGTCTCTCTCTGCAGTCCTGCAAGTTCACTTGTCTGTATGTTCGTCCAATTTCCCACTTGCACCATCTTCATTCCAGGTCATTATATCACCTGTTGTGTGAAAAGGTTCTTCCTCACATCTCCCTGTATCTCTTAGTTTCCTGCAGAATAATCTCAAATGGTCAGAAAAGTTTGAACATCTTGTAATGCTTTACATATTTTATAATTGCTCATACTTGAGATATTTTGGCTAGAAATGAGGGATAGAAGAGAAGTTGATAGTGATGTAAAGAAATATTGCAGAAGCATAATGAACTTCCTCCATTTTGTTCCAAAAGCACAGGTCATCCTTAAGCTTATGTTTATTACAGAAATAATTTTACAGCCATTTTCACGAATTAATTATTGGTCCCTTGTAATAAGATGCATGAAATATTCCTAAACGAAAAAATGTACTTTTTAAATTGCAGTTATGGCTTACTTTATTCAAACTGTATGAGAAAATTAGATTTAAAAAGAACGTTTCTTAATACCAAAAGGCACATCTAATGCTAGTTAATCCACTAATTACTGAAAATGTATTATTGTGTTTATTTGAAAAGTTTGTGAACTCTATTTTTAATAAAGGAACTAACCTTTACTTCGCAATGGTGGAATTTTATATGAGTGATAAATATCACCAAACATGTTTTCCATACGAATGGTCACTGATAAATACATTCACAATAGTCACTCTATGACTTGCTAATTTAAATACAAAGATTCACTGTCATGAAAACCAGTCCCATATTCCGGCGCTTCTCTTAACTCTCTATAGGTTGTATTATTAACATAAGAGAAACAAACTGCTGATTATCTTTTACTACACTTCTGTCTGTTTTTTTAAAATGTGAAAGCAGAAGTCTTAACAATAGGTTTATATCACTAAAATAAGATGTTTAAGAATTTATTTGTTCATTCTATTATATTAATCAGCAATCCATTTAGATAGGCCATAACAACTGACTTGACGCTCATAACATGTTTAAATATTAATTCATTTTGGGCAGAAGCACAAAACAGGTGATTTTGAATTTACCATTCAATAGTTAGTTCCATGAAGGGGATCATTTGGCTAGACAGCTGGTCTGCAGTGCCAGATGATGCCAACAGTTTGGTTCACCCACATTGGGTGAAGTTACCATGAGGGATTCTCCTTCTCAACCTATCCCCTTGCTGAGTTGTGATGACCCTCAGGTTAAACCACAACCACTGGTTTGGTCTACCTAATGAGAGCAGCCTGATGGTCGTCTGGGACTGTGGCAACTTGACTTTATTAAGTTGTATATATTTCACTAAAACAGAATATCACTAATTATTCGTTCTTAGTAATAAGATACATGAAATATCTTAAATTAATGTTTTTTCTTATTGCTGTTATGTCTTCCTGTATTCAGAATGTGTGAGAAAACTAGAAAATTAGTTTTAAAAGGTGAGCAAGTAGTTAATGGAATTTACTGCTTGTAAATCCAGAAAATCTTGGGGATTCAACATTCCATCCAAATCTATGCATTGTAAGGTTTTATTCGTTTTTCAGCTTAGCAGTTGACAGATAGATAGTTTCCACAATAGTAGCTGGTTAGTCTAAGCAAATATGGAGACCACTGAAGACAGTTCATGGAAAACATGACACACTCAGGTGGAGGTGAAAGAAGCCTTAGGTTAACATTCAGAAGTCCAATTGCATGCTCCTGGGATGGGGTTTTGTCAGAATACTGCATACATGGCTCGGGATGGTGTTTATGGGAAATAGGAATGGGGTCACCTCATTACACTAATGAAGATAGGACCATGATCAGCAGGATGTTTTCTTGAGAGACCAGGAAAATACTCCTGTTTATCATTTTCATTATGGGTTATCTGATGGTGACCTTAGGATGGAAGGAAGGCCATTGATGAAGCAGCTGAAGATGCTTAGGGCTAGGACACTAACCTGAGGAGCTCCTGCAGGGCCTGAAGTGATTGAACCCCGACAACCACAACCATCTTCCATTTACCTAGCATCACTCCATCAACTGCGTGTCTTCCCCTGATTGACTCCATTTTTGCTAAGTCTCCTTGATAAGATAATCGGTCAAATGCTGCCTTTATGTCAGGGGCAGTCACTTGAATCATATCTGGAATTTAGCTGGAATTCCATGTTTGAACCAGGGTGATATTGAGATCAGGAGCCAAGTGGTCCTCGTGGAACACAAACTGAGCATCAGTAAGCACCTTATTCTTTTACAAGTCCTTTTTGATAGCATTGCCGATGACCAATTTCATTACTTCACTGATGATCAAGAGTAAACTGGTAACTGCGTTGTATTTGTCCTACTTGTTCTGTAAAGGACACCTGGGTAATTTTTCATATTATCAGGTTAATGTTTATTGTATAGCTGCTCTGGAACAATTTGGCTCGGAGTGCACCATGCAGAATCTACTGTGGCAGCAGCTGATGGGCATCGCTGTCAAGGAGAATCTTCAAGAGATGAACACCATCAACCCATGTTGGCTGCCTTGGAGGCTTATAAATCATCTTCCAATCCAGAGTCTACTCCATGGAGATGGATTAGAGGAGCATGTGTTTCTTCTTCCAGATTGTTGAGGGGTTTTTTCCCCAACTGGAAACCTGTCCAGTGAGGTTCCACAGGTTGCTGTTTGTGGTTTATATTAATGCTTCAGACTTGAATGTAAGAAGGTTGGTCAGTACGTTCATAGATGGTAAAGTGTGGGGCTGTAAATAGTGAGACGGATAGCATTAGATTGCAGGGAGATGTAGATGGGCTGGTCAGATGGAATGATCAGTGGCAAATAGAATTCAATCAGATAAATGTTAGGTGATGTACTTGAGCAGGACAGATAAGGCAAGGGATGCATGATGAGCTGTAGGACTTCAGGAAGCACCAAGGATGAGAGGGACCTTGGTGCGCATGTCCACAGGTCCCTTAAAGTATCGGTAAAGGTGGATAAAGCCATTAAAAAGGCAAATGGTGTATACTTGCCTTTACTAGCTGAGGCATCGAGTTTAAGAGCAAGGAGATTATGCTGGAACAATATAAAATGTTAGTTAGGCCACAGTTGGAGTATTGTGTGTAGTAGTTCTGAAATCCACATTAAAGGAGAGATTTGGATAGGAGAAGACACAAAGATTTAGCAGATGTTTTCTGGGCTGGAGAGTTTCAGGTTTGAAGAGAGATTGGACAGACTGAGGTTGTTTTCTTCAAAGCAGAGGAGATTGAGAGGCACCATAATGGAGATGTAAAACATTACGAGGGGCATAGATAAGGGGAACAGGAAGAAACATTTCCCCTTGATGGACAAAAATTGACTGTGGACATTGCTCTAAGGTAAGGGACTGAAAGTTTAGAGGAGACATGAGGGAAAACCTTTTTATTTAGAGGGTGGTGGGAATCTGAAATTCTCTGCCTGTAATTGTGGTAGAGGCAGAAATATTTGGACGTGCAGTTGTGATGCCAAGGCATACAAGGCTATGGATCAAGTGCTGGAAAATGGGATTACAGAAGTTCGGTGGTTGTTTTTGACCAGCATGGATCTGATGGGCCAAAGGACCGTTTTTCTGTGCTGTGTATCTCTGTGACTCTAAGGTACACAAAGAAAACTCTGTGATCAGGAAGAAAATGGTTTAGTAAAGTTATTGCATTTGGATATTTTGAGGATCAGTGCTTTCTTTTACTCCTGACTGCATGATGTAAAATACACAGACTGCACGGTTCCCAATTATTCCTGTCCACTATGACAGAGGCCTTAGACATTCCCACATAATGTTGTCTAGACTAAACAGTAACTCCGGAGAAGCTGACAAAGAACCTTGAATTCTTTGAAAAGAATACAGTTGGAAGCACTAGTTTATCAGCCAAGTTGTGTTCACTTCTTGAGTGGCAAAAGGTGTACAAAAGTATATGTCCAGCTGGTAGCATGTCCAAATGCATGAGGGAAGGTGTCAACACCCTTATTCACAAGTGAAAGGAGGACAGGAAGGAATTTATAAATTGATAAATCATCCCAATGCCAAATGTGCACTTCAAAATTCTGTCCAAGACCATTGCCAGTTAGGCTGGTCAATTCTGGAACTAATATTTTACCCTGACCACCCTGTGTTCTACCCAGCAGGAAGATCTCTGCCATTGTTGTGCTACTTAGTGGTACAATTTCTTTTGTGGTTGTCAGAGGGTGAAAACCTGCCTCACTTGCATTAGGAGACCTACATGATGGATGTGCTGTCCAGAATAGGATTTTGGAATCCGATCCAATTGCTCTACAAAAACTTCAGTGGCACAGTTTCAATTAATGGGTAGGAAACAAAAAGCTTTTCAATCAAATCTGGGTCGGGCAGGGAAGCGCTCTGTCCCCTGCCCTGTCTTTACATTGTTTAGAGCTCTTTGCTATGTCCATCAAGAATGGTGTGAGCGTAAAAGCGATGACTATTGCAGGTAATGGAGGCACTCTGTTCAAAGTTTCCCTGTACAAAAACAACATCATCATTTTCTGTTAAGACTCATTGTTGGTTCTTGGCTTAGTTTCTAATAGTAACCAGCTCAAAAAAGCTGCAGGAGCCACAATAAATTAAGCCAAGAGCAAGGCCATGTTCTTTGGAAGTTGAGCCGAGTAATCCTTCCTATCAGTTTACTGACCAGTCAGATTGCCTGAAGGAGCTTGGGAATAATTGGAGAAGCCAGGGCATGTGCTGAAGACTGGAAGGAGCAAGTAATCATGGTCCAGCAAAAGCTGAGCATGAAGGAATGATGCATCCTCTCTCTTGCAGGCAAGAATCTTTGAATGAAGTAATCTTTCCTTATTTCAGTTCCAAATGATTGCCCCCTTCACCTGATGTTAAATGTCTGCTTCTGATTCTCCAACCAAGGATACAGCCTTTCAGCATCCACCTGTTGGGTCTCGTCAGAATCTTAGCGGCGCTGACCGCATTTGTGGAGCAAGAAAAGCAAGTTAATGTTTTACATTCAATATGGTTCTTCAGTCATATTAAATTTGAACTGTCATATTGTAGTCAAAATGTTAACTCTGTTTCTCTGTCGATAGATGCTTCCAGACCTGGGTTTCTCCAGCACTTTAATTTTATTTCAGATTTCCAACTGCCACAGTATTTTGCATTTGTTCCTTTCAGAATTTTATATATTTCCTGTCTCATTTTTTTGAACTCCAGCGATCATAGACCCAAATTACATGGCAATTTACTCTCATCATTGAGCTATCTTACTCCTAGGGACCAATTTACTGAACCTTTACTGTATCACTTGAAAGGCAATTATATCTCTCCTTAAAAATGGATATGAAAAATAAAATTGCACACAGTAATTCAGATGTGGTCTCACCAAAATTGTACAGAATTGTAGCAAGTCTTCTTTATCCCTCTGCTGCAATGTCCTTGCAGGAGAGGCCAATATGCCATTTAGTTTCTGAGTTGCTGCTGCACCTCCGTGATAACTTCCTGTGTTTTTTGTACAAGAGTACCAACGTCTATCTGAACATCAACACTTAGAAGCTTCACACTTCTAAACCAATGTGCTTTTCTAAATATTGAAGTCAATAACTTCACATTTCCCCATTATAATCCATATGTCATCTCATTTCACACTCACTTAACCCGCTGTGTCTTCCCTAGATTGTACCTTCCTACTTAACTTTGTGTCATCAGCAAACTCAGATGCATTATTCTCTGTCTGTTTGTCGAATTCATGAATATAGATAGTAAATCGTTGAAGACCCATCACTAATTCTTGTGGTATTCCATTTAGTCTGTCAGCTTGAAAAGTCGCATTTTTGCCACAAATTGCCCACTTTTGCTACAAATATGGAGTATTACCCCTAACTCCATGAGCCTTCACCTTGTCTATTAAACTTTATATGCCACCCTATCAAATGCCCTTTGGCATACTACATCTTCTGGTTCCCCTGTATCTCCCTTTCTCATTACATCCTTGTAAAATCTCCGATTGCCAAACAGAATTTCCCATTTCTAAAACTTGTTTTGATTGTCTAAATATTATTCTACATGAATTATGAAGGCTTCCTTAATAATAAATTCTAACATTTTCATATTGACTGATGTCAGGCTAACTGGCCTGTAGCTCCTTTTTTATCTTTCCCTCCTTTTATTAACATTTTACATTTGCCAACTTCTAATCTTCAGGGTTAATTCTTGAATTTAAGAAAATCTGGGAAATCACAGCTAGTTTATCCTCCATGTCTGCAGATATTTTAGAATGTGTAGGACATTGGTCCTTGGCATTTGTCCAGTTTTAGTCACTTGTATTTCTCCAATGCTTTGCCCATATTGATTACCTAATTTCCTCTCTCTTTTTAGCCCTTTATTACCCTTTGTTTCTGGAATGCAATATGTGCCTTCCACTGTAAAGATAGACTCAAAAGATTTATTCAATACTTCTGCTTTTTTTTCTCATTTCCCTAGACAGTTTCTCTTGTCTCTGTTTTTAAGGGACCAACATTTACTTTAGCTACTCTATTCCTTTTTAAATATTTAAACATTTGGTATGTTTGTAGTTCTGACTAATTTATTATCATTCTATTTAATAGTAATTTATAGTAATACAGAAAATACAGTAAAATACATAAGCTGGCAAAATTTTAATTACAAAGTTAAGACAAATCAGATTTTTTGTTCCATACATGACTTCTTGATTTCCTAAGTGGCTGCGGGATGCTGCCAAACTCCGCAGCTGCCAAACTATTCCCTGAGGACACAACACCAAGGAGGAAGCATGATGAAACGTCCCCTGCTGCCACTGACTGGGGACTAGAATGTCGCCTCTGCCCGCTGATATTCCAGCTGCCTCCATAGCCAGGAGACTGTCCCAACTATCGAAAATTAGGGCATGTCTCAACTTCTGATTACCGAGTGACCGTCCAAATTAACTCCCGAGGCAAGAAGGATCATTTAAGCCACTGCAGATGCTGCCAAAACATCAGAAGGAGAAAATGGACCCCAATTCATCGAAGCTGGAATAGTTGCTCAAGTTGTGACTGCCATGGCCATGAGGAATGGACTAGATCTGCTGCTCAACAGCTTGCTACAACCTCTCTCCACCACCGCAAGTGACTTTGATTCACAGGTTAAATGAAGAGAAATAAAATTTTGGAAAAAGATGTAGTTGGTCACGCAAGAGGAATCAGATGGGCTGGGGGCCCAAACACCACCTACCCTGCATCCTCCACCATCTTGAAGAATATTTTTATCTCTCATGAACATTTTGGTGATTCATTCAGAGATAGTAGGAACTGCAGGTGCTGGAGAATCTGAGATAACAAAGTGTAGAGCTGGATGAACATAGCAGACTAAGCAGCATCAGAGGAGCAGGAAGGCTGACGTTTCGGGCCTAGACGCTTCTTCAGAAATCTTTTTGCTTGGCCTGCTGTGTTCATCTAGCTCTACACCTTGTTATCTCTATTGGTGATTCTTTGCTGGTTTCTAAAATAGTAAAAACACCTTATTGCTCTTAGCAATTTTATAGATCTCTATTGTAATTTAATTAAGCATAAATTCCTGAGTGAGCCGATTTGGTAAGGTTACTAATTTTTTCTTTTTCAATAGTCTGTTTGGGAATTCAGAATAGTGGGAATGGATGTTAGGGCAGTTGCATGCACCTCCTGTAGAATGTGGGAGGTAAGGGTCACCACTAGTGTCCCTGCTGACTTCATCTGTGGGAAGTGCACCCAACTCCAGCTCCTTGGAAACTGCGTTAGGGAACTGGAGCTGGAGCTGGACGAACTTCGGATCATTCGGGAGGCTGAGGGGGTAATTGTGAGGAGATACAAGGAGGTAGTCACACCTCAGGTACAGGGAAAAGGTGGATGGGTCACAGTCAGGGAACGGAAAGGGAACAGACAGACAGTGCGGGGATCCCCTGTGGCCTTTCCCCTCAATAAGAAGTATACCCTTTTTGGATACTGTTGTGGGGGGGACTTAACAGGGGTAAGCCATGGGGTACAGGTCTCAGGCACAGAGTCTGCCCCTGTTGCTCAGAAGGGAAGAGGGGAGAGGAGGAGAACATTAGTCATTGGAGACTCCATAGTTAGGGGGACAGATAGGGGATTCTGTGGAATGTGAGAGACTCATGGTTGATGTGTTGCCTCCCAGGTGCCAGGGTCCGTGATGTATCGGATCATGTTTTCGGGATCCTTAAAGGGGAGGGGGAGCAGCCCCAATTCGTGGTTCATATAGGCACCAACGACATAGGTCAGAAAAGGGATGGGGATGTAAGGCAGAAATTCAAGGAGCTAGGGTGGAAGCTTAGAGCTAGAACAAGCAGAGTTGTTATCTCTGGTCTTTTACCCGTGCCACGTGCTAGCGAGGCGAGGAATAGGGAGAGAGAGCAATTGAACACGTGGCTACACAGATGGTGTAGGAGGGAGGGATTCAAATAACTGGATAATTGGAGCTCATTCTGGGGTAGGTGGGACCTCTACAAACGGGATGGTTTACACCTGAACCAGAGGGGTACCAATATCCTGGGGGGGAAATTTGCTAATGCTCTTCGGGAGGGTTTAAACTAATTCAGCAGCGGGGTGGGAACCTGAATTGTAGCTCCAGTGAACAGGAGGTTGAGAGTGGTGAGGTCATGAATAAGGTTTCAATGTCGCAGGAGTGTACCGGCAGGCAGGAAGGTGGTTTGAAGTGTGTCTACTTCAATGCCAGGAGCATCCGGAATAAGGTGGGTGAACTTGCAGCATGGTTTGGTACCTGGGACTTTGATGTTTTGGCCATTTCGGAGACGTGGATAGAGCAGGGACAGGAATGGTTGTTGCAGGTTCCGGGGTTTAGATGTTTCAGTAAGATCAGGGAAGGTGGTAATAGAGTGTGAAGTGTGACAATGTTAGTCAAGGACAGTATTACGGGGGCAGCAAGGACGTTTGATGAGGACTTGTCCACTGAGGTAGTATGGGCTGAGGTGAGAAACAGGAAAGGAGAGGTCACCCTGTTGGGAGTTTTCTACAGGCCTCCAAAAAGTTCCAGAGATGTAGAGGAAAGGATTGCAAAGATGATTCTGGATAGGAACGAAAGTAACAGGGTAGTTGTTATGGGGGACTTTAACTTTCCAAATATTGACGGGAAACGTTATAGTTTCAGTACTTTAGATGGGTCAGTTTTTGTCCAATGTGTGCAGGAGGGTTTCCTGACACAGTATGTAGATAGGCCAAGAAGAGGCGATGCCACATTGGATTTGGTACTGGATAATGAACCAGGCCAGGTGTTAGATTTGGAGTTAGGTGAGCACTTCAGTGATAGTGACCACAATTCGGTTATGTTTACTTTAGCAATGGAAAGGGGTAGGTATACATCGCAGGGCAAGAGTTATAGCTAGGGGAAAGGCAATTATGAGGCGATTAGGCAAGATTTAGGATGCATAGGATGGGGAAGGAAACTGCATGGGCTGGGCACAATTGAAATGTGGAGCTTGTTCAGGGAACAGCTACTGCATGTCCTTGATAAATATGTACCTGTCAGGCAGGGAGGAAGTGGTTGAGCGAGGGAACTATGGTTTACTAAAGAAGTTGAATCTCTTGTCAAGAGGAACAAGGAGGCTTACGTAAAGATGAAGCGTGAAGGCTCAGTTAGGGCGCTTGAGAATTACAAGCTAGCCAGGAAGGACCTAAAGAGAGAGCTAAGAAGAGCCAGGAGGGGACATGAGAAGTCTTTGGCAGGTAGGATCAAGGAAAACCCTAAAGCTTTCTATAGGTATATCAGGAACAAAAGAATGACTAGAGTAAGATTAGGGCCAATCAAGGACAGTAGTGGGAAGTTGTGTGTGGAGTCCGAAGAGATAGGAGAGGCACTAAATGAATATTTTTCGTCAGTATTCACACATGAAAAAGACAATGTTGTCGAGGCGAATGCTGAGATACAGGCTATTATACTAGACAGAATTGAGGTTCACAAGGAAGAGGTGTTAGCAATTCTGGAAAGTGTGAAAATAGATAAGTCCCCTGGGCCTGATGGGATTTATCCTAGGTTCTCTGGGAAGCTAGGGAGGAGATTGCAGAGCCTTTGGCTTTGATCTTTATGTTGTCATTGTCTACAGGAATAGTTCCAGAAGACTGGAGGATGCAAATGTTGTCCCCTTGTTCAAGAAGGGGAGTAGAGACTACATTGGTAAATTACATACCAGTGAGCCTTACTTCGGTTGTGGGTAAAGTGTTGGAAAGGATTATAAGAGAGAGGATTTATAATCATCTAGAAAGGAATAATTTGATTAGGGATAGTCAACACGGTTTTGTGAAGGGTAGGTCGTGCCTCACAAACCTTATTGAGTTCTTTGAGAAGGTGACTAAACAGGTGGATGAGGGTAAAGCGGTTGATGTGGTGTATATGGATTTCAGTAAAGCGTTTGATAAGGTTCCCAATGGTAGGCTATTGCAGAAAATACGGAGGCGTGGAATTGAGTGGATTTAGCGAATTGGATCAGAAATTGGCTAGCTGTAAGAAGACAGAGTGGTTGATGGGAAATGTTCATCCTGGAGTTCAGTTACTAGTGGTGTACCACAAGGATCTGTTTTGGGGCCACTGCTGTTTGTCATTTTTATAAATGACCTGGATGAGGGTGTAGAAGGATGGGTTAGTAAATTTGCGGATGACACTAAAGTCAGTGGAGTTGTGGATAGTGCAGAAGGATGTTGCAGGTTACAAAGGGACATAGATAAGCTGCAGAGCTGGGCTGAGAGAGGTGGCAAATGGAGTTTAATGCGGAAAAGTGTGAGGTGATTCACTTTGGAAGGAGTAACAGGAATACAGAGTACAGGGCTAATGGTAAGATTCTTGGTAGTGTGGATGAGCAGAGAGATCTCGGTGTCCATGTGCATGGATCCCTGAAAGTTGCCACCCACGTTGATAGGGTTGTTAAGAAGGCGTACGGTGTGTTAAGTTTTATTGGTAGAGGGATTGAGTTTCGGAGCCGTGAGGTCATGTTGCAGCTGTACAAAACTCTGGTGCGGCCGCGCTTGGAGTATTGCGTGCAGTTCTGGTCACTGCATTATAGGAAGGATGTGGAAGCATTGGAAAGGGTGCAGAGGAGATTTACCAGGATGTTGCCTGGTATGGAGGGAAGGTCTTATGAGGAAAGACTGAGGGACTTGTGGCTGTTTTTGTTAGAGGGAAGAAGGTTAAGAGGTGACTTAATAGAGACATACAAGATGATCAGAAGATTAGATAGGGTGGACAGTGAGAGCCTTTTTCCTCAGATGGTGACGGCTAGCACGAGGGGACATAGCTTTAAATTGAGGGGTGATAGATATAGGACAGATGTCAGAGGTAGGTTTTTTACTCAGAGAGTACTAAAGGCGTGGAATGCCCTGCCTGCAACAGTAGTAGACTTGCCAACTTTAAGGGCATTTAAATGGTCATTTGATATGGATATATATGAACATATGGATGACAAGGGAATAGTGTAGGTTCGACAGGCTTCAGATTGGTTTCACAGGTCGGCGCAACATCGAGGGCCGAAGGGCCTGTACTGCACTGTAATGTTCTATGTTCTATGTTCTCAATGAGTCTTTCCTGCTGAGTTATGTTGCTTTTCAATGGAATTTATTTTCATTGAACATTGTGAATTGTTTCTTAAAATGCTTCCTACTGTCTAGTTACCAGAATATCTATGTACAAACTATTTGTCAGACTTCGCTATTTCTCTCATCATATCGATGCAATTGCCTTTGTTTACATGTAAGTGTTTGATTTGTGATTGAAATATCTTTATCAATATGAAAGTCAATGAAATTGTGATCATTATTTTGCAGTGAATCTTTTATTATGAGAATACTAATTAATCCTACCCCATTGGACAATACAAGATCTAAGACAGCTCTACCCTCGTCAATTCTACAATGTAAACCTTCAGGAAACTGTCATGAAAATATATGACAGATTCACCTTCTGGACCATTCTTGCTCATTTGATCATCCTAACCTCTGAGGATTAGAGTCCCCTCACAATTACTGTATAGCCTTTTTTATAATTTCTAATATTTTCTTGTTTAATACACTGTCTAACAATATAACTACTATAAACTACTCCTAGCATGTTTTCTGACACTTGATATTCCTAATTTCCATCGTAATGATTCTATTCATGATCTTCTGAAGCTAGATTTTTCTCACTAATATTCTTTACTAACAGGACTACCCTTCCTCCCCTCCACACTGTCAGATTTTATATTTGTTTTGGATACTTATTTTGCAACTTTGATCACCTTGCAAGCATTTACCTGTGATGACAATTAGATCAAAATCGTTGACCGATATTTGTGCCACTGGTACATATATGTTATTGCAGATGATCTGTCTATTCAGGTAAATAATGTTTCACTTCATTTTTTCACTTTATTGTTATTCCCTACAAGCACCTCATGCACTGGTGTATAGTTTCTATTAAACTCTCTGTTCTTTCCTGTCCTAAAGTCATCTGTACCCAAATCCCTCTGCCATGTTTCATTCTGTACTTCACTTTGGATAAATGAAATTGAAGATACATTAAGCATACAAATAAATAATACAAATCATTTAAAGACATGAGTGCTGAACGGGTTTAAAAATATAACATAATGAAATAACTTGCAGAGCCATATTTAATAGCACACAGCTACAAACCTTTAGTTGTGAATAATTCACAAGGCCAAAAAAATGTTAGTTAAACAAAATATAGGACCATTTGTTCTAGGAGCTAAGATAGCAAAAGAATAATAAGATTATATCCACTGTCAAACAAAGAGTTGTCTATTCATTGAACGTTTGAGCCATGAAAGAACCCACTAAAACATCAATGCATGGATAAGAAAGATGATTGATATACACAAGTCAGAGAATTGAATTGCTATGTAAGGTCAAATTGTAGACTATAGTGCAGTCAGACTTGATAAAAAGGCCCATGTACCTATGTAATGATAAATTAATTGTGCTCATTCTCTGCATGATGTAAACCTAAATCAATAATGATTCAGTTTAGATAACTGTACACCTCTTAATTAGTGTATGCTAATTCTTGTGACCAGATCCAAGACTATAACTGCCTCTATAATTCTTCATTCTGGATGTCCAGCATATAATTTTTTGATTTTCTGGAGTCACTAGCTATAACTAAATAATAAAGATAATTTTAACACTCTATGGATCTTTGTCTGGTCAAACTCTGTAGATAAGGATCAGGGATTGTGAAGCTACTGTCAGACGCCAGAAATTCCTGTAAACAGGTGCAGAACTTCTGAGATAACAAGCATGGGGCTGGATGAACACAGCAGGTCAAGCAGCATCATAGGAGCAGGAAAACTCGACGTTTCGGGCCTAAACCCTTCATCAGAAATGGGGGAGGGGAAGAGGGTTCTGAAATAAATAGGGAGAGAGGGGGAGGCGGATAGAAGATGGATAGAGGAGAGGATAGGTGCAGTACCTTTTATCTCTGATACAAATTTAACCCCACTGCGAAGCCTCTTCTAAGGATGCCTACCCTGAAGAAGTTACCCTCCTCCCTCCGGACAAACCTGAGGGAATCTCTCTCCCACTGCAACTCTCTCATCACCTCTTCGGCCTTGTAATTGCTCGACCACGTCCTGAAGCAAACCAGGTACCACAGCCACATCACCTTTCTTAGTACCTGCCTACGGAACCAGATCATCCCCAATGGACTACAATCCACATTCAAGCCTTCCCAATTTGGCCCCAACCGTGACAATATCTACATGGAGAACATTGAGACCCTCCAGAAGCGCTTCTCCCTCCGACTCCTGAAACACACATTTGCCATCCCCGCCTCTTCGACTTGTCTGCCTCCTCTCCACCTATCCTCTCCTCTATCCATCTTCTATCCGCCTCCCCCTCTCTCCCTATTTATTTCAGAACCCTCTTCCCCTCCCCCATTTCTGATGAAGGGTTTAGGCCCGAAACGTCGAGTTTTCCTGCTCCTATGATGCTGCTTGACCTGCTGTGTTCATCCAGCCCCATGCTTGTTATCTCGGATTCTCCAGCATCTGCAGTACCTTTTATCTCTGATGCAGAACTTCTGACTTGTTCTTGTTCAAGTTAATGGCAGTTATAAGTAAACATACCCACTTACTTGTCTGTGTTTCTCATGATCAGTCTTCTGATGATGAACATTTATCCCATTGCAAAAAATAAACTGGGTAGGCCTCGAACCAGTGTAGGAGAAGCAAAGTAACATTCCCTTTCTTACCCCATGATAATGGACAAGCTAGAAATGCCCCAAGGGTGAAAGCGGACACCATTGGGATTTAAACTACCACCTAACTTCAATGAAACTTCTATTGCATTATAAAGTCTGAGGTAACATTTTATTGTTTTTATATATTTCATAAATATTTAATACTATTGTTATTGACAATTTGTAAATATATTTTTGAAATTTCTTTTTAGCATTTAGTGACATTGTTAATCAATAATACTAAGTGTAATTAATTTGTCTTATTTAATGTTAAAAGTTATTTAATTATTTTTACCGAATGTGTGTCAGTGAGTGAAGTAAGTGGGTAAGAGGGTGGGACTGAATTAGATGGGCGAGAGGATAGGGTGGTATCTGGATAAAGTGACATATGGATAGGCAAGAACATGGATATAGTGGCAGATGGGCAGGTGGGTCAGAAATTGGGTAGGAGTTGAGTGGTGAGATAACATCAGCTTAGCTTGGAGGGTCAGTGTCAGGGAATTGGATTATTTTGGATTGTTTGGATGTTGGGATGGTAATGGTATATTAGGGGAATGAGAAGGACAGTCAGTTTTATACTTATCTCAGAGATACAGAAGGTTTTAATCCTTTATGTTTTCCTGTGCAGGGAAGTCAGAAGCCTCCGAAGTCTCTGACTCTAACTTAGACATGGTGACATTTTGAGAGTGTTGCAGAGGCTGGGGTAATTTTTATCAGAAGTTTAAACTTCAGGACAATTATCATGTTGGCAGGTACAATGTGATATCCATGCATCCCCTTAAACATCTCCAGTCTACACGCTGCAACAATAATCTTCCTGTTGAAAGATCTGGTCCATTTTACGGAATGACTCATCTACCTGGCTAGCAACATTTTACAATCCATTTTGTAAGGCATATTCTTGCAAATTTTTGGGTATCATTCTAGCATGATGCCATGGCTGAAGTAGGGTTGGCAGGTATATGTCTCCTGTTATTGAGGTGATGAGCCATCAGTGATACAATATGAATTCTATCACCAAATCACAATTGTTATGACACAGAAGGATGCCATTTGGCCCATTGAGCGTGCACCTATTTTTCAAATGGACGGCATTAACTTGTACCAATTTCCTTTATTTTCCCACAAGCCTTGCACACTATTTCTGTCAAGTAATCATCCAATGCTTTCTTGAATGCCTCAATTGAATCTGCCTCCAGTACATTTCCAGGGCATTCCTTACCCCAACTACTTACTGCAGTGAAAGTATTTTCTCACACCTTCGTTGCTTCTTTTGCGCATCATTCTATGCCTACTTGTTTCCATTACAAACAGGAACACCTCTCTATTTACCATGTCCAGCCCACTCATGATTTTGAAAATCTCTGTAAAATCTCCTTACAGCCTTCTTTCTTCCAAGCAGAACTGTCCCAACTCCTTTAGTCTCTCCTCATCACTGAAATTTCTCATCCCTGGAACCATTGTAAATTACTTGTGTACTCTTTCCAATGCATTCACATCTTTCCTGTGTCACTCACAACTGCACAGAATACTCCAGCTGAGGTCTAACAAGTGTCTAATGCAAGTTCAACATCAGCTCCCTGCTTTTGTGCCTTATGCCCCTGTGAATAAAGCCAAGGACAGTATGCTTTTTGAACTACTCTCTCCACCTGTCTTGCTACCTTCAATCACCTATGACTTATACTGCTACATATATGTTATTTTGCAGATATACATGCAGCTAATTGCAAGCTAATATACCATAACTGTGTTGATAATTTCCAGCTATTGACACATAGTATTCTTACTAAGCAGCAGGAGAAGCAGTAAACTCGCCTGATCAGTGTGAAGGACACCAAAAATAAGCTCAGAAACAGATTGACAGTTTTCACTGATTAATTACCCATTCAATGAATTTTTAATAGTAGTGTAGGTTTTGTTGGCTGTCATGTACTATTATCTAATCACAATCACACTGTATAGTTTTCAGTATTTTGCAAGGAATCTATTGTTGCCACTATTTTGTTTCCCATTGTTCTACATATGCTGTCCCCTTCCTTCTCCTCTGTACTATTAGCTATCTCCTCCTTTCACTTCTCTTGCCTTCTCTTTTTTTCCTGTGCTCTTCATTCAGATTCTTCTCACCTCCATTCCTCCTTGCCCTTCTCTATCCTTCCTCCTTTCAAACTTTCACTCCATCTGCTTCTCTCCCTGTTTCTACTCTCTTTCTCCTGCTGCACCTAGTTCTGATCAGATCTTTAATCATTAGCTTGATGTCATTCTAATTTTCCCCTAATTTTCCCATTACTATTCCTCTCCTTTAGCCCACTCCTCCATTCACGTTTCTGTGAGCACTTCTGGTCATGGTTTGAATTTGTACATAGTTTTTCAACGTAGACATAGGATTTTTAGATTGGAATCATAGAAAAAGGCAAAAGAAATTTTGTATAGAGACCCTATTCTGCTGTTCCAACCACCCTTTGCACCTATACCTGCTTCATCTGAGAACTATACTTGACTCGATTTGCATGACATGAGAGAGTGATTGGTCAATGTTAAAACATACATAGCTGTATATAATTTGCTATGTTGCAGGATTTCCAAATGTTCATAAGTTCCTCATATTCATCTTCAAAACCAAAAGTCCCAAAAAAAGTTCATTTTCATATTTCCAACATAACAATCTTTATTACCTTTCCAAAAGATGTGAAAAATTTATTGGCAGCCTCTATACATTTTTGATAAGCTGTAAGGAGCACGATAAGCTGAACTTATTTAAATTTGTTTAACGTAGTGTTTTCGCCTCTATCAAAAAGAGAAAATTCATCACTTCAGAATTGGTTGATTGAAATTGTATCACTGTTTCACTACTTTAGCTGGGTCAAATTCCTAGACCTTCCTCTGGGTGTACCTATAATTTATGGATTGTAGCAGTTCAGGAAAGCAACTAACTGCCAGCATCCTGGGGGCAATTAAGGTGGCAATTTAACATGCCACCTTCATTCACATGAGCAAAAATAGTTTGAACCTCAGCAAGGAAAAATATGTCTGATTTCTATGCTTCACGAGGGCATGCACACTTAAATCTACAATTTGTTATAGCTACAGCTGTAATCTCTGAGCAGATGAGGTGACATTACCAGTGGTTATGAGCATGATAACCATCAGAACTACATTAGTCTGCTGCCAAACTGGGCTGAGATATTTTGTCAATGTTTCATATCCAAAGTCACAATTCAAAGAGAGCTGGGAAAATTTTATTCTGTTTTGCCAGAGCATGGAAAGGAAGTGGCTTCAAGAGAACTGCAAGCTTGCCTTTGGTGCAGAATGCCATTCACTGCCCTCACTTCACTTTGCAGGCACTGTATGTCAATGTTAAAATGTAAAGCAACTAAAAAAGACTCTCCTGTTCCTGATCATACACCTCAGTGTCTGGGGTTCTGACAGCAGTCAAGATGATTTCATTTTGAGGAATGAACCCATCATCAATTGATCAACAATGACAAAGCACAGTATAGTTACTGGGTGACAAGGAGTCTGAACACATGGCTCCTGATTCAGGTAAACAAACCACACCGACATGGGCAGCATCGATATGCCAAAGGCCATGATGCCACATACAGTATGTTAGAGCAGATATTGATGTGCAAAACAAAATTTCAAGTGCTGGAGCACTTTGAGGAGCTTTACAGAAATCAATGGAAAGATATTTGGTGGTGTAAAGATATTTGGTGATCTGTTATACGCTGTATAATATCAGAATCAAGAGTGCAAAGCCCAAAGGGTAGGAGTAGGTGAGAACACAGATATGTCTTGCACCCAGACTGCTGATATATTTATACTATCATGTTCACAGTCTGAAATAATGCCAGGAGACTACAAGTTCAGTTTGTTGTGCATTTTCTCCCTTTGATGTTTTCGTGACTCCTTATTAGGCGTGACGACTGATGGTTGTTCGACCCGAAGGTCACCACAGCTTGGGTGAGGGGAGAGATTGAGAAGGCAGAAGCATCATGGTAACTTCAGCTAGCATGGGAATTCAACCTATGCTGTTGGAATCACTCTGCATCGCAAACCAGCTGTCTAGTTAACTAGCAACTTTAGGAAACAAGTTGTGGCTGAAGCATCAACACTATATGATATCAGTTACAGTTAAGACAGAACCCATGGATTTCTCAGCCACCTATCCAGATGATGGTGACACTATGGGTCACTAAATCTCATTATGCTTTGTCTCCTTTACAAGGAATTCCAAATCTTCATTTTCCATGATTGAGCTATGAAATTCCTTCAAAAGGCCTTTTGTCATGAACTGCCTCAATCACTACTCATGTCCAGGTAGTTAGACAATAAGACATTGGAGCAAAGTATGCCATCTGACCCATCAAGTCTTAAACAACATTCAATAAGATCATGACTGATCTAATAATCTTCAGCTCCACTTTCCTGCCTTTTCCCCGGAAAGCTTTATTCCCTTATTGATTACAAATCTATCTATCTTAGCCTTGAACCAACCCCGGTGGCCTTATACAGCAAAGAATTTCACAGTTTCAGTGCTCTCTGAGAGAAAGAAAATCCTCTTCATCTCTGTTTTAAATAAGCAATCCCTTACTCTGAGATTAAGCCATCTGACTTTCGGACAAGGGAAAGCAATCTCTCCGTATCTACCCTGTCACACCCTATAAGATTTTTATATTCTTCAATAGGATCTCCCTCATTCCTCTGTATTACATGAGTCCAAGTCCAACCTACTCAACCAATCCTCAAGACAATCCTTCCATATCTGAACTGCCTCCAATGCCAGTATATCTTTCCTTAGATAAGGGGACCAAAAGTGTTCAGCATTCTAGGTGTGGTCTGACTTGTGCCTTGTATATTTTAACAAGACTTCTCCATTTTTATACTTCGTTTCCTCTGAAGTTAAGCTTTTGTCCACTCAGTTAATCAGTCTGTGTCCTTTCTTGTCTGTTAGCCGCACTACGTCCCTTCTCACTTATTTTTGTGTCATCAGCAAACTTCGTGATATGGGTAGTTCTGCTATAACCCGTGTTTTGTTAACATGAATTGGCTGTAATGCGATGGATGAATAGCAGACTCTGTTTGTACAACACGAACTTTCTGCTGTACTGGTATAGTGATTTCCCTAGAATGTGATTTTCTATAGCGTGAGGTCACATAAGAATGTGTAATTGCTTTAAAGTAAAACTACTTGTAGTGCATTCACTTCTGTCATCCTAGTCGTCAGTTTATATTGTAAATAATTGTGGCCCCAACACTGATCCTAGTGACACTCTACTGGTTACAGGTTGCCAAACTGAAAATGCCCCCGTTATCCCAACTCTCCCTTTTATATGAGTTAGCCAGTGTCCACCCATGCTAATATGTTATCCTCAAGAAAGTTAGCTTTTATCAAGTAGCATTACATGAGATACCTTATCAAAAGCCTATTGGAAATCCAGATACATTCAATCTACTGATTCCCTTTATCTTTGAGCTTTGATTTGATTTGATTTGATTTATTATAGTCACATGTACTGAGACACAGTGAAAAGTATTGTATTGCGTGCTAACCAAACAAATCATATCTTACATAAGTATGTCAGGGTAATAGAACAGAATGTAGAGTACAGCCTTTCAGCTACAGACAAGGTGCAGAGAAAGATCAACTCTAATATATGAAGTCTGTTCATAGGTCTAATAACAATGGGGAAGAAGCTGTTTTTAAATCTGTTGCTATGTGTTTTCAAACTTTTATATCTTCTGCCCAATGGAAGAGGGTGCAAGAGAGTATAACTGGGGTGGGGGAGGCGGTGGGGGAAGGATCTTCAATTATGTTGGCTGCTTTTCGGAGGAAGTGTAGATCAAAGAACAAAGAAAATTACAGCACAGGAACAGGCCCTTCGGCCCTCCAAGCCTGCACTGATCCAGATCCTCTATCTAAACCTGTCGCCTATTTTCCAAGGATCTGTATCCCTCTGCTCCCTGCCTATTCATGTATCTGCCTAGATACATCTTAAATGACGCTATCGTGCTTGCCTCTACCGCCTGCGCTGGCAACGCGTTCCAGGCACCCACCACCCTCTGCGTGAAGAACTTTCCACGCATATCTCCCTTAAACTTTTCCCCTCTCACCTTGAAATCGTGACCCCTAGTCCCCCACTCTGGGGAAAAAGCTTCTTGCTATCCACCCTGTCTATACCTCTCATGATTTTGTAGACCTCAATCAGGTCCCCCCCAACCTCCATCTTTCTAACGTAAGTAATTCTAATCTACTTAACCTCTCTTCATAGCTAGCACCCTCCATACCAGGCAACATCCTGGTGAATCTCCTCTGCACCCTCTCTAAAGCATCCACATTCTTTTGGTAATGTGACGACCAGAACTGTATGCAGTATTCCAAATGTGGTCAAACCAAAGTCCTATACAACTGTAACATGACCTGCCAACTCTTGTACTCAATACCCCGTCCGATGAATGAAAAGCATGCCGTATGCCTTCTTGACCACTCTATCCACCTGCGTTGCCACCTTCAGGGTAAAATAGACCTGAACACCCAGATCTCTCTGTGCATCAATTTTCCCCGGGGCTTTTCCATTTACCACATAGTTCGCTCTTGAATTGGATCTTCCAAAATGATGAAGTCAATGGAAGGAAGACTGGTTTTTGTGATGGATTGGGCTGTGTTCACAACTCTCTGTAATTTCTTACGGTCTTGGGCAGAGCTGTTACCGTATAACGCATCTGGACAGGATGCTTTCTAAGGTGCATACATAAAAATTTGGAAAGAGTCATTGTGGATGTGCCAGATTACCTCAGCCTTCTGAGGAATTAAAAGCATTGGTGTTCTTTCTTGACTTGTTGATGTGGATGGACCAGGATAGATTGTTGGTGATATTTACTCCCACGAACTTGAAGCTTTTGACCACCTCCATCTTAGCACTATTGCTACAGACAGGGCATGTCCTTCACTTATCTATTCTGATTGTTACCTCCTCAAATAACTCTGTTACATTTGTCAGGCATGTCCAGTTTTTTCCTTGAGATTGCATTCTACATGATTCTTGAGGCTGCACTTTAACACAATTTCAGCTCTTTAACAGACAGCTAGACTAATCAAGCTGACGCTCACCCAAGGTTTCTTGGATCTGGAATCTTTCTCTGCTGCACTAAGCAAGTACTGCTTGTAGGTTTTCTTCACCCCAATACTCAATTGCACTGAACCACCAATGGTTTTTATGGCTTCTTCTGAGCCCTAATTCTAACTTTTCGTTATATCTACTGGTTCTCAGGACTTTTGTGAGCTCAAACTGCCCAGAGTCTGATAAACATGTACCTTCAGGGTGTGGAGCTCGTTTCCCTGCTGCTGAAAATTCCTCAACTCATATGGGTCCTTTGTTAGGTTTTCATCCCAATACCACACAGCAGATGTGTCCAAAACAGAACCCTTTCCTGCTAGGAAAAAAGGTACAGTCCATCCCACGCTGCTCATGCACCAGTGCAGCCAGAGCAGCACTGGTAGCTCTTGTCCTCCACCTGTAAAAATCACAGTACGTTTGGCTTTCTGTAAAATTGTTTTCAGGTCCTTGGAGCTTGTGTTTAGAAATAAATTACTCTGATCATCCATTCCCACATCCTTCTAGAAATTTTTCTGGATTGTGCCCTGACATCCTACAGAGTTGCTGCATTTCTTCTCCAATAAAATATCCAGAGCAGGATCAGAAGAAATAGGATCAGATCTCCCCCAAATTGGGTCTTAATGAGTGTTTCGAAGTTCAGAATTAGTTTACAGAATGAATTCTAGCACCTGCTTCTGCCGAAAGGTCCCCGTTTCTCACTGGCTTTAATGTGTGCGGGCTTGCTTCATCTGGAGTTAGCTTTTCATGACTTCCTTTCACATCCAGCAGTTCAACAGTTAGCATGGCTGCCAACTCCAGTTATGTTATTTGGCACAAAGTTGCCATGCTTCCTGTATCGGAAGCAATGAGTGCAGGTTAATCCTGCATTGAATCTGTAAGCCCACTTCAAAGGCAATCAAATGTCCTGTTTCTGATTGAGGTCTAATTTGTAGTCAGTTTATTGTTTCTTAATAGTTGCTGTTATGGAGATGCTGTACCTTGCACATAATTACATTGAATTTGCCAATGAATTTTCTGGATGACTGCTTTCCAATTAAATAAATTACGATTTGAAAGTGGAGGTGTGCATTACAGATCAAAGCATCTGTTATTTTCCCTCGTGTTTTCTGGAAGCTGGTCTTTTACAACTTCTTGCAAGCAATTGATTCAACAAGAAAGGTGTACCATCTTTGCCAGCAGATGGCTAGTCAAAGATTACTTTCTAGCAGTTCTGTTCAAAGGTACCATGAGGGAATTATGCATGACTTTAATCCTGTTGCTCTCTTTACTGTTTCATGCATAGTAAATTTGGTAATCAGGAACGTACAATCAGACTCTGTTATATGATCACTTAACTGAGTTTCATTTTCTTACATGAATGACAAAGTCAAGCTGATTGTCTGTATTTTTTTTTTATCCTTGCTACTTGCTGTATATATCTTCGAACTATTGGGGGGGGAAAACCTTATGTATAAAAATGATTCTTCTTGTGGCATTTACTGTATATGGATAGCCATATTTTTTTGCAAATTCCATAATAGAGACTGCACAGATTTGTTCACGACTGACATGATTGAATTCTTTAATGATGATCAGCAATAAATGCTGTATATCATGGATGTTTTGTAATCATTCAACAAAGTGCCACATAGGAGGATGCAGAAAAGGTGGGATCTCATGGGATAGGCAGAAAATGATAAAGAAAAACAGATTTGCATTTCTATAGTGCCTCTCGTGGACACATCAAAGTGTTTTACAGCCGGTGAAGTACTTTTGTTGCATAATATAGGAAACATGGCAGCTAGTTTGTGTACAGTAAGCTCCAAGAAACAGCAAGTGATAATGATCATTTTTCATTCAGTTAATTTCATTAATTTGGAGCCTCACCTGCATCCTCCTGCTCCATAGTCAAATTGCCACTGTGGTTCTTAATGGGCCGTACTCTTCCCTCATTATCCTTTTACCCTTAATATACCTATAAAAAAGTTTAGGATTTTCCTTTATTTTATCTGCCAGTATCCTCTCATATCCCCTTTTAGCTCTCCTAATCTTTTTTAAAAGTTCCCTCTTGTATATTCTCTACTCCTCTTTTGCTGCTTTGAGCTCTCGTACTCTGCAATAATCTCCTTTTCTTCTTAATTTGATGGTTTATATCCCTCAATATCCAGAATTTTCAGGATTGAAGGTCTTTTACTTTAGTAGAACATATTGGTTCTGTACTCTCCATGTTTCCTTTTTGAATGCATCCCACAGTTCTGAGATGGTTTGCCTGAAAAATATCTGTTCCCAGTCCACTCTGGCCAAATCATATCTAATCTTATCAAAATCAGACTCCCTGCAGTTGACCTTTTCAATAACAATCTTGAATTTAATAGAGTTACAATCACTATCAGCAAAATGCTCCCCCACTGATACTTTAATAATTTGCTAGCTTTGTTACCTAAAATTAAGTCCAGGATAGTCCCCTCTCATTGTTGGGCCTTCTACGTACTTCCTTAAAAACTATCCTGGATGCATTTTAAAAATTCTGCTCCCTCTAAACTGTGGGAGCATTTTACCTGACCCGGGACAAAGACTCAGGAGGCAGGCAGGATTCAGGCCAGTGGAAGATATTTATTCAAGTAGAAACCAGTTTATGCAGGGAGAGGGCTGAAGAATCTTCCCCGAATCAGGCTTTGGAAGGTGGATCAATGACACACCCTCTGCTTTTACAAAGAAATATAGCATTTTTGTATATTTTGTGTTATAGTAATCAAATACAATGTAGTCACCGTCCTTCCCCTTAATTCAAACTCCCACTCCTGTATGGGACACCTAATCAGTGATGGACACTTCAATGGACAGCCCAGTTTCCCATGATCTTATGATATTAGCTAGACATTGTAATCTGTAGGCCTTGGGATCTTCCCGTGCATCTTATTCATTTGCATTCCAAAAGTTTAATGGCTGAATTTCTTCGGATCTTTCTCGGGCTTGTTTATCTGTAAGGACAGCTTGAATTCTATTACCCATTGTATTTTGATGTTTTATTTATCGCGTTCAGTTACTCCTTTTATTTTCCCACTGTCCCAATTACATAATGTAAAAATAAAAAGTCAGTTAGTTTTAACTAATTGCTACAACGTTAACTTCTATTATAAAGTTAATTATATGTGTAACTATATACAACTCCTTCCACTGTCAGTATTTTGGGTTGTGATCGATCTGCCTTGTTCAGGGCAGAAGAGAAGATGTCTCCTAAAGTTAGTTAATCTTTACATCTAAGCTTAATGTTTTTTTAAGGTTTGTATTATATCCTGGTTATGCATTGAAATCAACTTCTGTGATTAGAGTATTTTTTAGCTGGAAACTATTTACTATTGCTTGTAGCTTCGAAGAGGCAACTATTTACTAGAAAATAACTTTAGCTGTTATCCTTGCGGCTGCTTAAGGACCTAATCTGGCACCTGACGTCATTCATTTAGTGGGACAATAATTCTTTCATTAATGAAGCTGGAATTGGCCATTTATCTGTCCTAAGGCATCCTTTTATCAGAGCTGTCTCTGATGGGAACATACAGCATTCTTTTTCTGACTTTCTAGCAGTTCTGTTCAAAGGTACCATTGTAATTTACTGTGTGAGCAAACCGTGTAGTTTTGCTTAGCTTCTGTCTGCCAGCCTGTAAGCAAGCATGGGCTACTTAGTGTGTTCAGGTACAAGCCACCTTACATAACCAGGTACAGGTCACCCCTACATAAACCTTTCACAATTTTGAATACTCAGTTAATGTTGGGGAAGTTGAAATACCCTGCTATCTTTATCTTGTTACTTATACAGTTCCCTGAAATTTGCCTGCTTATCTGCTGTTTTGTTTCTCTTGAACTATAGGGACCTACAGAACACTCCCAGCAATTTGTCATGACACCTTGCTCCCATGTTTTAATTTGCACCCTCAATTCATCTGCCTTGTTCATCAGACTCCTAGCATTAAAATAAACAACATCTAACCTTGGCCAAACTTCTTTGTATCTCAACATGCCTAAAATGTTTATGCGTTCCTGACTCATTTGCTGTCTCTTCTTATTTTGGTCATTCATCTTCACCTGCTGACATTTTTTCTGGAATCTAAACCCCTACCAACTTAGTTAAACCCTATCCAAAAGCACTAATAAAGCTCCCCACATTGATGCTGGTTCTGTTCCAGTAGGTGTAACCTGTCTACCTTGTTCATGTCCCCCCGCCCCCAAAAACAATCCCAACCTCTGAATGATGTGGACAATGGTGAGACAGTTGGGAAAAAACAGTGAAAATGAAAAAAGTTCTTGATGTCAAGAATTGCCTAAGGATTTTAACAAAAGCTATATGAAAATCACACTATTGAGTAGTGAGCAGTCTATTTGCATGCATTAAAATCTCATTATTACCTAATCTCACCTCATTTATATCTAGGTTGTTATTTTCCCAGGCAGTGGAGAGAAAATAGGTGGCAAGAATTTCCAGCTTTTAAGTATGAGTGGCTGCCTAGTTTGCCAGCATCTTTTCGAAGTTAGCATTTCCTCAGGGCACACTCCATGGATAGCGACCACTTGCACCCTCTGTCCATAGAGGTTGGCATCATCAAAGCACCATCCTCACCACATCATCGTTGCTCATTTCAGATTCACTTAAAATGCAGTTCAGCTCTTCAATACTCCATTTGGGTGTTCACTGACATATTGCATGTTTCTGTTAGGCTGCTTTGCTTGCAGGGACAGACACCCACTGTATGCGTCAGAACAAAGTGTAACTCTGGGCTCTTAGCTTGCCTTCTTATCATTTTGGGCTTACTTGGACACTGACAGCATCTCTTTCTTGCCTTGCCTCTCCTTTTCCCACATTGACACTTCATTCACAACATACAGGGTTACAGTAGTTGTTACAGTAGTTGCCTTGTCTTTCAGCACAGACAGAAAGCTGGTTGTGTTTGATTTCAATGATCAGTCAATGTGCTTAAACAGGAGATTGGGATCCTCCGGGCATTCTGAGCACTAAAGGTCAAGGGAGATTATCAAGGGTTAGTGCTGAACTGGGATAATAGGGGCAGTCATTTGTGGGAATTGGAGTTAGCTTGCTGAAATGCAGAGTGACAATAAATGTGAAGGAAGGTTAACTCAATAAAGCTGGGGAAACAACAGAGCATGGGAGGTGTGGAGTATTGCAGGAGAGGGTGTTGTCAACAGCCACCCCCACCCTGGTTTCAAAGGGGATATTGTATATTGCACATTAGTATGTGGTTGGCCTGGCGCTCAGGTGGTAAATTGAAGAGATAAACAGTTGAATAAAAGCATTGGGTCATAAAAGGGATGGTTAAAACTAATGGGATTAACGGCAATGCAGAAAATAGCATGAAGTTTGTGGGAGATACCTGGTATAACAGGCAGAGCCCATTGATCATTCTCTGGAGCACTAGCTATGTTGCTTTCTATTTCCATTGGATTTTCAAATATGCAATCAAAATGAAAAATGGCTGCCAGCACACCCAGAGCGGGCAGTAGGTATGTTTTCATTTTGTCTGTGGCAGCAGTCTCCAATTGTGTGCAATGTGAGGCCTTTCAGGCATTCACAGATTCAAGGCACCTACAGTCATAAAATTCTCCATTGCTAAATTATATAGATTACAAATCCTGGCCACAAGCAATCCTCATGGTGACATTGTATCAGAGATAAAAGGTACTGCAGATGCTGGAGAATCCGAGATAACAAGCATGGGGCTGGATGAACACAGCAGGTCAAGCAGCATCATAGGAGCAGGAAAACTTGACGTTTCGGGCCTAAACCCTTCATCAGAGATGGGGGAGGGGAAGAGGGTTCTGAAATAAATAGGGAGAGAGGGGGAGGTGGATAGAGGATGGATAGAGGAGAGGATAGGTGGAGAGGAGGCAGACAAGTCGAAGAGGCGGGGATGGAGCCAGCAAAGGTGAGTGTAGGTAGGGGGGTAGGGAGGAGATAGGTCAGTCCAGGGAGGATGGACAGGTCAAGGGGGCGGGATGATGTTAGTAGATAGGAGATGGGGGTGTGGCTTGAGGTGAGAGGAAAAACAGGTGAGGGAGGTGGAGATGAGCTGGGCTGGTTTTGGGATGCGATTGGGGGAGGGGAGATTTTGAAGCTTGTGAAATCCACATTGATGCCATTGGGCTGCAGGGTTCCCAGGCTGAATATGATTTGCTGTTCCTGCAGCCTTCGGGTGGCATCACTGTGGCATTGCAGGAGGCCAAGGATGGACATGTCATCTGAGGAATGGGAGGGGGAGTTGAAATGGTTGGTGACTGGGAGGTGCAGTTGTTTGTTGCGAACTGAGCGCAGGTGTTCTGCAAAGCGGTCCCCAAGCCTCCGCTTGGTTTCCCCGATGTAGAAGAAGCCACAACGGGTACAGCGGATGCAGTATACCACATTGGCAGATGTGCAGGGGAACATCTGCCTGATGTGGAAAGTCTTCTTGGGGCCTGCGATTGGGGTGAGGGAGGAGGTGTGGGGGCAGGTGTAGCACTTCCTGCGGTTACAAGGAAAAGTGCCGGGTGTGGTGGGGGCTGG
>JAHRHZ010000075.1:22068183-22082909 GCA_024137785.1 Ginglymostoma cirratum
CCTATGATGCTGCTTGACCTGCTGTGTTCATCCAGCCCCATGCTTGTTATCTCGGATTCTCCAGCATCTGCAGTACCTTTTATCTCTGATACGAAGTTCTCAACGAACACTTGTTTTAAACAAATAACTTGCAATTTGTTGTAAGTTTTACAATCCATCTTACCTTGAGTCGTGGATCTTGTTTGTGCCTCACCTTTACAACCTAGTTCCTAATTTTGATTATATTCCTCTTCCACAATTTATTTTTACAACTGTCTCATTCTTGTAACTTACAAATCATTTTGTTTAATTTTATAATCTCTTTTCTTCCCCTTACTATGACATCTTATAAAATCTTTGAAGCTTTCTTTTATGCTAAATTTAATTTGCCAGCGCCTATAATATCTGTAGGAATGTAAAATAAATGTAGTTTTTAAAATTAGAATCAATGCTCTTTTATGTCACCACAGTAGAATTTGAAATCTAAAATGTCATTTGTGACATGCTGTTTCTGGTGCTAACCACAGTTCATGCTATTTTGATTATGCCATTGGCACAAAGGCAAGTATTATCAGTCAGAAGTATGTAGGTAAGGCAGATTGTGACATCTATCAGCACAAATTGCTGATTTGACACCATTGTTGCCACTTTTGAACTCAATATTGCCAGCTAACACCATTGCTTAAGCAAACAGATCTGAATGAGCATTCAGCAGCAGAAATACACCAAAACCAGCACTGATTTAAAGGTTAGACACTGAAGGGTTTTGTTTTTTGTTAGCTTTTGGTGCAATTGTTGAAGTGTTTGATGCATTCTGCACCAGTTTAGACTGTTGAAGTTTATAGGGAGTACTATGGCAAATGCTGAAGGACTTTGTCCTGGCACAAAGATGCTAAGTAAATAATTTGTTGAAGAATAGGTGCAGCAGTCTGCATTTCCCTTTAGTTCCAGTAAAACATGGAAAATGAGAAGATACACAGAAAATCATGTAGACCAATGCCCAGTATAGTATTTCTCTAAAGAGAAATCTCTTTAGATTTCAATACATCTTATTACAACACTGTTACAGCGCTAACATCTACCTGACAATATGGAAAATTGCCCAGGTATGTGCTATGCATAAGAAGCAAGGCAAATCCAACCCGGCCAATTACCACCCCATCAGTCTACTTTCAATCATCAGTAAAGTGATGGAAGGCGTTATCAACAGTGCTATCAAGCAGCACCTGCTCTGCAATAACCTGCTCAGTGATGCCCAGTTTGGATTCTTCCAGGGTGACTGAGCAGCTGACCTCATTACAGCCTTGGTTCAAACATGGGCAAAATAGCTGAATTCCAGAGGTGAGGTGAGAGTGACAGCTCTTTACATCTAGGCTGCATTCGACTGAGTGTGGCATCAAGGACCCCTGGCAAAACTGGAGTCAATGGGTATCGGGACCAAACTCTGGTGGTTGGAGTCATACCTGACACATAGGAGGATGGTTGAGATTTTTGGAGGTCAGTCATTTCAGTTCCAGCACATCTCTGCAGGAGTTCCTCAGTGTAATGTGCTAGGCCCAACCGTCTTCAGCTGCTTCATCAATGACCTTGCCTCCGTTATAAGATCAGAAGTGCAGGTGTTCACCAATGATTTCACAATGTTCAACACTATTCGCAATTCCTCAGATAGTAAAGCTGTTCAAATGCAACAAGATCTGGACAATATCCAGGTGTGGGCTGACAAAGTGGAAAGTAATATTCTTGCCACATAAATACCAGGCTATGACTATCACCAATAAGAGACAATCAAACCACCACCCCTTGACATTCAGTGGTGTTACCATCATTGAATCCACCATTATCAACGTCCTGGGGGTTATCATTGACCAGAACCTCAACTGGACTCACCACACTAACACAGTGGCTACAAGAGCAGATCAGAGGCTAGGAATATTGCAGCAAGTAACTCATCTGACTCCCCAAAGCCTGTCCACCATTTGCAAGGCACAAGTCAGGAGTGTGATCAAATACAGACCACTTGCTTTGGTGAGTGCAGCTCTTGACAACACTCAAGGAACTTGACACCATCCAGGACAAAGCAGCCCACTTAACTGGCATGACATCAGAAGCATTCACTCCCTCCACCACAGACACTGGAGCATCAGTGTGTACTATCTACAAGATGCACTGCAGAAATTCACCCAAGATCCTCAAACACCACTTTATGAACTCATGACCACTTCCATCTAGAATGACAAGGGCAGCAGATATATGGGAAAACCAACACCTTCAAGCTTCCCTCCAAGCCACTCACCATCCTGACTTGGAAATATATCACTGTTCCTTCACTGTTGATGGGTCAAAATCCTGGAATTCATTCCGTAATGACATTGTGGGTCTGGACTGTGGACTGCAGCAGTTCGAGAAGGCATCTTACCGACACCTTCTCAAGGGCAACTAGGAACAGGGCAATAAATCCTGGCCAACCACCGTTTCCCATTTCCCATTAATGAGTAAATTTAAATTATTGATTACAATAATCCTCATGCAACAGAAAATATATTTTTGTAACAAATATGTTGCTCAGCTTTTGTTATTTATGTATTATGTAAACAGGTTATCAAGAAAATCTAAGATGTAATATGGATTTAATTCATAAAGAAGGGAAACCAAACAGGTTTCAAGAGTTAATATCGTAGGTGCGTTCTGCATTTGAATTTTCCACGTTAACTCTTGAAACCTGTTTGGTTTCCATTCCTTAAGAATTAAATCCATTTTATATCTTAAATCTGTAGTTAAATATAAGGGGCATAAATGATCACATTAATACTTTGATTTTAAAGGCAGACAAAGCCTGGTACTTTCAAGAATGTTTTCTTCAGTAATGCTTCATATCCATAAATGACTACACTGATACAAGATTCTAGAAATACAGCAAAGCAAGACATATGCTTATGAAATATAAAATGCCTACAACCTTTCACAACACAAGTAAACATCCCTGGCTTTTAGATATGACTGAGCATATTTAAAAAGCTACATGTTATTGGATTGATGTAATTAAAATTACTGACATTATATCATCTCATGTCAATTCTTACCAATGAAGGGACCTGTTCATTATTACATGAGCTGTTTTCTTCGAATCCCTATAGTGTGGGAAACAGGCCCTTTGGCCCAACATGTCCATACCGACTCTCAGAGCATCTCACCCAGATCTATTCCCCTATAATCCACCTAATCTACACATCCCTGGACACTATGGGCAATTTAGCATGGCCAACCCACCAAGCCTGCACATCTTTGGACTGTGGGATGAAACCGGAGCACCCGGAGGAAATCCATGCAGACATGAGGAGAATCTGCAACCTCCACACAGACTGTCGCCAAAGAGTGGAATCAAACCTGGGCCCCTGGTGCTGTGAGGCAGCAGTGTTAACCACTGTTTCTTGCTAATCAGAACATTGTAGAGGTGAAATTATGTGAACAGAGTTTTAATCGTTACAGTTTTGAATATATTTTACTGCTTCTAAAATAAGCTCAACACATGACAAACTATTAAATTGAGTTGATTTCAAAATAAAGTCTATCACTATTCCGCAGTATGATTCATGACAATGCTGACAATTCAATTTAGTATGCAAACAAAACCAATGAATGAAAATTTATACAGTAATAGGCTCAAATATTCACTTCCTCCACTCAGTAGCCCCAGTGTGTACAATCTACAAGATACACTGCAGACATTCATCAAGGCTCCTTTGACAGCACCTTCCAAATCCATAACCATTACCATTTGGAAGGACAAGGGCAACAGATTCATCAGAACACTACCACCTTGCAAGTTTCCTCCAAGCCACTCATCATCCTGACTTGGAAATATATCGCCATTTCTTCAGTATTACTAGATCAAAATCCTGGAAATCCTGCCCTAATGACATTATGGGTCTACCTACAGCAGATGAACTGCAGCAGTTCACCATCACTTTCTCAAGGGCAACTAGGGATGGACAATAGATTCTGTCCCAGCCAGTGACACCCATGTTCCATAAATGAATTTTTTTTTTTGAAGAAAGGCTGAAGTCTTAAGTCCAATTGTTTAAAGTTTATTTTTGTTGAAGAAGTAAACAGTTGAACAAGTTAATGGCAAAACTCTTATAATGTAACCAAGCCTGTTCACACAGTATTTGCAAGAAAAGACAAGAGTTCTTGATGAGTAGATTGAAATTTCATCCATTTTCCATCTATATCAATCAGTATTTAACTTGGATCTGTGTACGAAATTTAACCTATTAATCAATCCTTAAATTCTGTTGTGCAATACCCTGCTATTTTGTCTAATGACTCACTGATGTTTTGTATAGTTGATAGATAGATGTGAACATATGCCTCCAGATTTTAATTTACATTGAAATGTCATAAAATCTATTGGCTCAAATGTGCATAATTGCTGCGCATCATTGAACGGTTAATGTTGCCTTCTGTTTCTGAAATCAAAATGAAAGGTTTGCTTACAAGAATTTGCGATGATAATTAGAACAAATTATAAACACATCTTTTTGAGCAGATGCAGCTAACATTAATGTCAAGGTTGCCATCATTTTTCAGAACACTGAATGCTTCAAAGTCAAAGGAAGATGACTTGTAACATGCTAAGCATCAGCAACAAACAGCTGTTTAGTGCTATAAACCAGATACAAATCATCACATAAATTTCTGCTATTAAACATTGATTGGATTGACAACATTTGCTGCAAGCAGGCTATTACACTTAAATGTACTGGCCCCAGCATCACTGCTAACATGAAATATCTGTAACCACTGGTTATTAGTTTGTGCTAAACACAGGGTCTGGTAAATGTTGTAGGAAAATGTTGTATACCAGCTAGTAGCTGAAATACGACTACTACCAACTTGTGTCACTACCAACTAATTTTCTGCCACCATCCCCTTTTCACGAACAAAAACAAAGTTGCTGGAAAAGCTCAGCAAGTCTGGCAGCATCTGTAAAGGAGAAAACAGAGTTAACGTTTCGGGTCTGGTGACCCTTCCTCTTTCTTTTGCTGGTTTAAGGGCACTTTTGGTTAACAGTGGTAGAGGAAAGCCACTTATGAATCTCAATGAGAAAAAAATGTAGACCTTAATAAGATGAATTTAATGTATGACGGCGAGCTACTTTGGTAAGGTAGACATGGGGTGGAATTTTCCTCTCCCTGATATAACATGGATGGCAAAAGGTACAATAAATACAGTGAGAATGAAAAAAAAATCTTGTGTCTTGAATCTGAATAGTGATGAGATAATTGGGAGAACGATAAAAATGAGATCCTCAACTTTGAGAATAAAGTGTTGTTTTGCGTGTTATACGGGCAGGTCGTACCATAAAAGGTGCATCAGGGTAACAAAACAGAATACAAAATACAAGGTTGCAGCTGCAGAGAAGGTGCAGAGAGAGAGATCAACATTAACCTTTGAGAGGTCCTTTCAAAATTCTGGTAACAGCAGAAGGTTTGCTAAGGTTTCAATGGCTAGGTGAGAATCTCGCTAATAGGTGGCAACAGTTATATTAGCATGTAATTACGTCTCATTGTTAGCCAATGTTTCCTCATTTATATGCACAATACTAGTCTCCCAGATAACAGTGAGAAACTAGATGAAACCAATTTTCAACTTGAAAGTCAGAGCAATTACATGGCAGCTGCAGCATCGTGCCTTTTCCAGTTTCTATCTTGGCACGTACTGTCAGCATTTCAGGGCATGCTCCATGATCAGTAACCTCCTATACCTTCTGTCTTTGGTGGTCTGCATTGGGAAATCAATGAGCTTGCCTCGTTATCATGGCACATCATGGATACCACTTATTCAACACTTCCACACTGCACTTTGGAGCCCACCAAAACCTTATAATGCTGCTGCCAGACTGCTTTGTGTACAGGAATGTACACTGATCATATGTATCAGAACAAGGTCCATCTCAGGGCTCTTAGCTTCTTTTCTTTAATGCTCACTCACTTTGCAATTACTTGGATGCTCACACATCTTTGTTTTACCCTTTACCATGCAATGAAAGCCAAGCGACTTGTTCATGCTTCCAGCAGAAAACAGTCAAAGGGCTGATATGTTGCTGTGTGACACCATTCTATCTGGATGCATGTCAGTGTGTATGGTAACTGCTCATCCCAAGATGGCAAGAAAATACAGAGAGTTGTGAACACAGCCCAGTCCATCACACAAACTAGTCTTCCATCCAGTGACTCCATCTATACTTCCTGCTCCCCCAGAAAAGCCACCAACATAATCAAAGACAACAACAACAACGACAACTTCTGAATTCTGAGGAAGGGTCAGCGGATCCAAAATGTTAACCCTGTTTTCTCCTTTACAAATGCGGCCAGACCTGCTGAGCTTTTCCAGCAACTTTGTTTCTGTTCCTGATTTACAGCGTCCGCAGTTCTTTTTGTTTTTAACATAATCAAAGACCCCTCCCACCCTGGTTATACTCTCTTCTATCCTCTACAATTGGGCAGAAGACATAGAAGTTTGAATACATGTAAGAACAGATTGAAAACCAGCTCCTTCCCTGCTGTTACCAGAATTTTGAAAGGACCTCTCAAACGTTAATGTTGATCTCTCTCTCTGCGCCTTCTCTGCAGCTGCAACCTTGTATTTTGTATTCTGTTTTGTTACCCTGATGCACTTTTTGTGGTACGACCTGCCCGTATAACACGCAAAACAAAACTTTACACTGTATAACAAGGTGTAGAGCTGGATAAACACAGCAGGCCAAGCAGCATCAGAGGAGCAAGAAAGCTGAAATTTTCTGAAGAAGGGTCGAGGCCCGAAACATCAAGCTTTCCTGCTCCTCTGATGCTGCTTGGCCTGCTGTGTTCATCCAGCTCCACACCTTGTTATCTCAGATTCTCCAGCATCTGCAGTACCTACTATCTCTGAAACCACTTGACACTGTACCTTGGTATGTGACAACAATAAATCAAACTCAGATATATCAAACTCAAACTCAAATGTGCCAAATGCATGCACAGCCAACAAACTGCATATGTTTCAATTAGAGATAGTAAGAACTGCCGATGCTGGAGTCAGAGATAACACAGTGTGGAGCTGGAGGAACACAGCAGGCCAGGCAGCATCAGAGGAGTAGGAAAGTTGATGTTTCGGGTCGGGACACTTTTTCAGAAATGGGGGATGGGGAAAGGAGCTCCAAAATAGAGAGAGGAGGGGTAGGGCTGGGGAAGGTAGGTTGGATGGTGGTAGGTGGTTGACATGGGAGGAGCGGATTAGGTGGGAGAGAAGATGGACAGGTTGTGTCAGGTCAAGGAGTCAGGGATGAGACGGAGGGTTGGTCATGGGATGAGGTCGGGGGTGGGGAGATTTTGAAACTGGAAATGTCCACATTTAAGCCATTGGGCTGTAGGCTCCAGTGTCACAATGACATCACGTGGAAACTGGAGGAGCAGCACCTCATATTCCACCTTGGGAGCCTATAACCCAATGGTCTCAATGTGGACTTTACTAGTTTCAAGATCTCCCCACCCCCAGCCTCATCCCATGACCAACCCTCCCTCTCATCCCCGCCTTCTTGACGTGACACAACCTGTCCATCTTCTCTCCCACCTATCCGCTCCTCCCACCTCACTGACCAATCCCCACCACTGCCTATCTGCACTCACCTATCACCGTCCCACCCACCTTCCCCAGCCCCACCCCACCACTCTATTTATTTCAGAGCTCCCTTCCCCCTCTCCCATTTCTGAAGAAGGGTCCCGACCGGAAAAGTCAGCTTTCCTGTTCCTTTGATGCTGCCTGGCCTGGTGTGTTCCTCCAGCTTCACATTGTGTGATCTCTATATATTTCAACTAAATGGCCAGGTCTGAAAGTCTAAATGGAGTAGTTCTTAGTCCAGTAATCATGCCTCCAGTGAATAAGTAATGGCACCTATCTGGCTTCAATTTGCATTTCATTGACAGGTCATTCAAGTTCAAGAATTAGTCATAAAATTAAAATTGTTTAGATTAACAGATTGAAAATTATGGCTAAAGCAGTCATGAGCATCATACATTAGGCGTGCACGTATTTATGGATTGAGAATTGGAATGTGGATACATTTGAACATTACAGGGTTGCGAAGCATTTATCATATGATTGCTTGGATTTTGGATTATACACAGAATATTACATTGCTTTGAGCAGTATGGTCTAGGGTGAGATGTTTTGCAGAACTATCTTGCCACATCTTGAAGTTTTAATCAATATCTTTGGACATGTTATGACATACATCTAGGGTTGGTAGGACTTGAACCTGGAATTTCTGTCCCAGAGGCAGAAACGCTACCAGTTGCCGCATAAGTGTTAAAAGAGTACTATTTCATTTTAGCAGATCACCAAATGCACTAATATAGTTATTTTTAGTCACATCTTTGGCCATGTTATGACTTCCAGGGCAGGTGGGACTTGAACTTGGACAGAGAGGCAGTTGGTAGAGATATTTATAAGAACATGTAGTGCCCTCGGTCTCTCTCTCTCTCTCTCTCCCCCCACCCCCCTTTTCTCTCTCTGTCTGAGACAGTAGGAGATAGAGCTTTGAAGAAGCAGTACTTTCTATCCCCCTTTCGCTGAAGCAGTTTGGAACATACCTGATTCAGTTTCAAAGGTTAGGACTCCCAACTATTTCTCAGCAGAATCTGAAATCTTCTCTGAAGATTTTCCATTATTCTGTGACAGTCAGCCATCGATCCCACCCACAGTAATTCAACTAATTCAAATTTCAAACTTTGAGCATTCAACCCATTTTTTGTCATCTGAATTTAGCCTTTGACCTATAGGGGTGTTGTTGTGGTTTTTCCCTTTATTTGCCTAATTTCTTCCCTACCCATAACAGTTCTGTATAATTGAGTATGTCTTAGTCCTGTCTGTGTGTCATTGTGTGTGAGATTTGAGATTAATGAGATATAGTTTAGTTCACATAGTAGCTTAGTTGATAACCATTTTGACACTTTCTGAAGACTAACTCTTACCAATTGTTGGGAGCAACACATCTTGTTCACAAATGCCCTTTAGGGAAGGAAACTGCCATCCTTATCTGGTCTGACCTACATGTGGTACCAGACCCACAGCAATGTGGTTGACTCTCAATTGATCTCTGGGCAATTAGGGATAGGCAATGACTACTGGACTAGCCAGCGACTCCCATATCCTGTGAATGAATAAAAAAAATAATTTTTTTCAATATTACACTTGTTATTTTTGAGTTCATTGAAAAGCTTGGCAAAAATATTTTTGTTCTTATAGTAATAAAGGTAAACAAATTGAACATTTTTGCTGGTTGAATACGTCAGTTGTACTTTTGGTATGGCTTGTGGAGTAGAAGTACCTATTTTCCAGCACACTCCTCCCACCAGACATAACATATATTGTGCACACTAATTGCCTCCTTGACATGTCAGCTAAACAAATGCAATGAAAACAGGGCAATTAACATAGAACCATTTCACGAGGCACATTCCATATTAGGCACTGGAAGACAGTGCATTACAGTTGACAGATTTGTACATTGAACTGCAAGGATGCAAGGATAAGATCTATGATATGGAAAGGAACCATGGCGGGACAATCATAGTGTCTTACTAACAGAATTATACTTTCAAAGAAACATGAAATCTTTGGTTGTGCAACGTACAATTGGACGAGATCACGTCTCAGTGCTTCTTGTGGAGGCATGTCAGTGCATTCCTGTATCCATGTCAGACCGCTTTGTTGTAATAAATATGAGGATTCAGGAGTTCTTTTAATGAAATTTCATTATTTTTCTGACATTCTCCACTGATTCTCTGCTCATGGATCTCACATGGGAGCATCGTGGCTGGAGTCATTATGGTTCAACTCACAAGACAACATACAAACGCATAGTGATAACTCTACAGCAAGCTCATTGAAATGAGCAACCTCCAGTAGCTGCCTCACCACCTCAACAGAGCAACGCAGTAGGTGAGGATCCACTGAGGAGGTAGACAACAGTTATGAGATCCTACATCTACAGGCCTTGCTATCATTTTCTTCAACTCTCTGAAAGACAGTACAGGCATTGATTGAGGATGTCTTGGGCCATCATTTCTGAACAGGGCCATTTGCTGGAGCAGTGTGGGCTAATGATCACATCCAATAGCTGGGAAGTTCATAGCTGACCAGAATCTCTATGCCAGTGGCTCATTTCAAGGACCAACTAAGAACATGCGTGGCACGTCTCAAATCTTATATGATGAATTGCACCCAAAGAGTTGCTGGTAGCATTTTGCTAGATCACAGCTCTTCATATTCTCTCACAAAATCAGAAAAGTCTAGCAGCTCAGGCAGTGGGATACTTCACTGCCTCAAGCTTCCTCCAGGGACAGAATGCTATCACTTGCACCCATATTGCTGTGAGAGCGCCCTGTCGCCAGCCTCAAGAGTTCATTAACATAAAAGTTTTCCACTCCATGAATGTCTAATTTATATGTGATCATCGATATCAAATTTTGGGATTCGGTGCCAGGTCAGGTGGCACATGGCTCAGTGGTTAGCATTGATGATGCATAATGCCAGGGATCTGGGTTTGATTCCAGCCTCAAGTGACTGTCTGTGTGGAGTTTGCACATTCTCCCAATGTCTGCATGGGTTTCCACCAGCTGTTCCAGTTACCTGCCAACATCTAAAGATAAATGTCTATGCTGAATTTGCCATAGTGTCTAGGGATGTGCAGGCTAGGTGGATTAACCATGGTAAATGCAGGGTTACGGGGATGGGATGGAGGGCTGCATGCTCCTTGGAGGGTTGATGTAGCCTCGCTGGGGGAAATGGCCTCTTTCCGCACTGTAGGGTTTCTATGATTCTATATCCTGGGAGCTGTCATGACTCTTATATTGTAGGACCTGAGATGACTGCCTCCTTCCAAGTCTTCAGGCCAGAGAGGGTTGGATGCTGGGAAACAACGGGCACCCCCTCCAAACATATCTGATGACATCTTTACAAAACCCTCAGACAGATGCAAAATGATAATGTAACACTGCAGTTGCTTCAACTAGGGCCATAAAACAGGCCAAAGCCCTCCTTAAGATGAGGTATTGATGCCTTGGCATCTCTGGCACCCTCCAGAAAGGGTGTGCCAGTTGTGGCATGACGCAGCCTTCACAACTGGACCTGACAAAGGAGGATATCCTGGATTCAGATAAATGGGGCCTCAAAACATCAATCTTTTGAGGTTTACTGAGGTTGGGGATTTTGATCAACTGGGCTATTCAGAGTGTGAATACAATGCATAACAGAGCCTGAGGGGCCACAAAGAAAACTTAATTGTAACTCTCTTCCAGGATGAATGAGTTGAGTTTGGACTTTAAGTCTGGTGGTAATTTGGCCGTCAGCCTTGCTTAGCGCAAAGGACATGTGGACCTTTTTACTTTTGCAGTCCTTTACCTTTTGCATTTCACAATAGATGTCTCAATATCTATGTACACTTGATGTCTTCAGGTGATCCCACTTTAAAGTATGTGCACATAACATGGCCTGTTGGACCATTATAGAATTCAGTTAATGAGGCAGTGCAGTACCATTGAGAACTATTCCAGTGGAATCTCCTGTTAACCCTTCCATCAGCAATAACCTATCAATGTTTGAGTGTGATTAATCTGCAACATCACCCTGAAATGCTTGAATATCCATTATGAGGTAGCGTGGGCATGTGAGCTGCCTTTGTACATCCTCCAGCCTCAAAAGGCTGTGTGTTCCCTTGAAAGTGGAATTGTATGTTACATCAATAGGTAATATTTTAAATGATCAACACTAATGGAATACTGTGTTTCCTAAGATGCTGGTAATAGTGCAAGAAAGTAACAAGCTGTGATGGATTAATCCCGATACTCAAATTGATGTGTTCTTGAATCTTCTTTAACTTTTTTATAGTGTGGGGAGTGTGAAAGAACGTTTTGCCCAGGAAGACTAAACTAATACATTGAATCCTATGGCAATCCTAATTTTCACGGAATATTTACAGTGTTAAATAGATTTCACATTCTGTGCTTTTAATATGCTATTATAACACCTCTCACACTTAATAGTAAAATTACTGTGATAATCTCCAAACATACACTTGTCCACATGAGGCAAGTTTTAAACCTTGATTACTTGTCATCCCAGAGACAGGTTTATATAGTTTTTGTTTTGAAGACTTCAGAGATTTGAATACAGATGGTCAACATTTTTTAAAAAAATGTGAAAAAGTGAATAGGTTGTCTTGCTTACAGTGATGACATAGTGGTAATGTTCCTGGACAGGTAATTAAATTGACACCAATAAAAATGTGGAATTAAAAAGAGCTACTCTAATGGCAGCCAAGTAATTATTGTTGATTGTTGTTACCCTTTATGATAGGAAACTGCCATGCTTACCTGATCTGGTCTATATAAGAGTCTAATGATGACCATGAATCCATTGTCGATTGTCAATAAAAAAAACACATCTGGTTCACTAATGTCCTTTAGGAGACGAAACTGCCATCCTTACCTGGTCTGGCCTACATGTGACTCCAGATCCACAGCAATGTGGTTGACTCCTGAACGGCCCCCTGGGCAATCAGGGATAGGCAATAAATGCTGGCCTGGACAATGATGCCCACAGCCCATGATCAATTCATGAACGGTTCAAATGTTTGCTTTTACAGGTGAATCAATGTAGTTTCAGCCTTTTTTAATGGCTACGGTGTAAGGGAATATAGAATTTTTTGGGTGTGAAGGAATTTAGATGCAGTTTTTAACTGGCTAACCTTATTGTTTATTAGTTTCCTGAGTAACTGTTTACCTGAATGTAGCAGAACCTCTTTAAATGAATACCGTACCTTCATAGGATTCCAGATGCAGGGAAATCATCAATTTCCTAGACAATTCTTTTGGAGTCTTTTACACTGGGAATTCCACAGGGTTCTAGCATGTAATTCTTATCTACACTGCAGATACTACTATCTAACCATCAGAAAATCTGGGCCATAATGTTTTGAAGTTTATTGTATTTCAGTTTCAATTGAGTATACTCCAAATTTTATTCCAATCTCTTTAGAATGACTAAAGGCAATTTATCTACTGTTTGTGGTCTATGATAATTATTTAATGTGATTGGCTGCTTGTTTTTGTAGCTGAATGCCTAGAAATCCCCTTAACTTAAACCAGGTTCAAACTAATAAAGGAAAAGGTGATATTTTCTCCATCGAAAGACATCACTATATCTTTGTAAATTATGTTATTTTTGCTAGTTTAGCCATAAACGGTATCACTTGACTGCAAAATCTAGGCTAGTTATATATTCCAATGTTGAATCATGTGCATTTATTGTGATTATTGAATACTGATTAGCCATCGGCAGAAGGAAAAGGAAATTCTGAAACTTAAGAGTTTTCTGTGTGCTCTTCTGGAATGAAACATTACTAATTTATATTCAACTCTTTATCTGTTAATTGGAAATAAATTTCAATCTTCATTTTCTGTTTTGTATAGCAGAATGTATTTGAGAGATAGATTATGCAAACAATGTTACATAATTTGTAATATCAATAATGCAAGTCACCGTGTTCATTATAACATAATTAAACGTACTCTGCTCAGGCTGATGCCTTTCTCTCTGTGTGTATTACAGATCAGCATTTTCCTTTGTGCTGTAGCACATGGATTTCAGGACTGGGGCTGAGGAGGTAGGTGCAGTTAAGGCTTTCCCTTGCATGTTGAAGTAAGGCACATCAGGAAATCTGCTTTGCATGCTTATTGAGAATAGATATTTGCATGGCAAAATTGATCTGATATGCTTCCAATGAATACATTGAGAATTCCACAATGCTGCAAAATGGTTCAATGGCTCAGGCTTTTAGATATTTAGCGAAAGTGTCCTTTAGAACAGAATGCATTTTCCTCTTTAATGAATTTACACAAAGGACAATGCAAATGATGAATGAAATAATTAAGAATGTAAATTAAACAATTTTTGTGGACTTCAAAGATGTTGACTTTGAATGGTTTAGAACATAAAAACGTAAAAATCTGTTGAAAATAGGCCATTTGGCCCTTCAAGCCTATCCTCTGTTGAGTAAGTTCCTGGCTGATCTGCACCAGGCATCAACACCTATTTCTTGCCAGGTCCACATAGACATTAAGTCTTCAGTATTTCAAAAATCTGTCAGGTTCTTCTTTAAATACTTTGTGATCTAGCCTCCGCAACTCTCTTTGGTAGAGAAATCCAAATCTTATTTACCCTCTGGTAGGAGAAATTCCTTCACATCTCAGTTTTAAATATGTATCCGCTTATTCTGTAACTCCCCCCTCAGTTGAGAATACTCCACGAGCAGAAACATCTTTTCAACATCTATCCTGTCAAGTCCCCGTTGAATTTTCCATGTATCAATAAGATCATTCTCCATTCTTCTAAATTCTAAGAATAAAGTCTTAATCTGTTTAGAGATAAAAGGTACTGCAGATGCTGGAGAATCCGAGAAAACAAGCATGGGGCTGGATGAACACAGCAGGTCAAGCAGCATCATAGGAGCAGGAAAACTTGACGTTTCGGGCCTAAACCCTTCATCAGAGATGGGGGAGGGGAAGAGGGTTCTGAAATAAATAGGGAGAGAGGGGGAGGTGGATAGAGGATGGATAGAGGAGAGGATAGGTGGAGAGGAGGCAGACAAGTCGAAGAGGCGGGGATGGAGCCAGTAAAGGTGAGTGTGGGTGGGGGGGGTAGGGAGG